>MU260056.1:1020000-1215000 GCA_020310875.1 Ceratopteris richardii
TCTCTGATTGACATCACAAAGAGAATAACCCTCGTACAAGAGTCGAGTGCATGTTGCTTCTTCACCATTTCAGCAGAATTTGAAATCTAGCTTGATTGAATTATTAAATATAGCAGTAGTCGTGGAATAAGATGTGATCATGGCACAGTCTATGCTGTGGTCTTAAGATAATTTTGAATAGAATAACCCCACGAGAATCATTCTTACCTAACATGGAGTTTCTACACTGGGAGTCACCATCGTTTACTCTGTACTGCTACGAGGACTTCATATTGCAAATTTATCCCAAAACAAAAAACAAAGAGATCTTGCATCAAATATTGTAAATCCAAGCACATCTCTGTAGGTGCCTCCTTGAGTATGACTTCAAATACATTCCACAGAAACAAGGATGGACTGATAGTTTTAGTAGCCTTATTTTGTCATGTTCAGGTAGAAACAAAACCAGTGCAAAGTGGGAAACATCACCAATCAGGCCACGCACAAGAAACTTGTGTATCCGACACAAGCAAGCAAAATTTTCTTCTCATTCTAACTGACTATCTTAATGAAAATATCATATCCAGTACTTATGCTGGGCATGAATTATACAAAAATGTTGCACAAAACGCATTTTATTCTGTATTTGAAGTGCAATAAAACCAAGTAAAAATAGAATTTACTGAATACACGTGTGACTGTTACTTTAGCACTCGAAAAACTTTCAACATTTGAGCAGGCCCCTTCTCGACATTGTTTTCAGTAAGTTAAGATTTTACTGATTTGTGATACATTACCTCCTTCGCAACTTCACGCTGAACTCCACAATCGTCATGACAGACACCATGCCTCAAATATTCTAGAAATGACAGTAAACAAGCATTTTTAACTCCTTTGCCGCTTGTTTAGTATGAATTAATTATTAAACAAGCAAAATTATATATGAAGGCCATTCTTGTGTGCAGCAAACATCTGAAGAGCTTCAACTCAGTGATACTCAATGTCCTCAAAACATTCTACAATAAATAGAGACAAAGACAAAATTGAATAGATCAATTAACCTGTACTTAGAAACCTACAGGTCTAGATCAACTAAGTACAGGCCCTGAAGGAGAAACTACTCGCGTGAAGAATTGGAAAAAAGCCAACAAACTAAGTTTCTATCACTTGAATATGCAAGGCATATCTAATATTTGACCTCGTACGCATAGGCACAGCTACACAGGCTATGATCCAAATTAGTCAGGTGTATGGCTAAAAATACCATATTCTCGAGCACAGACATCCACATTGAAAATATCTTTTCTGCCCAAAAAACTATGCATACATACATGATACTCAACAAGGACTTTTGGCTGTGCGGACTTAGAGATTCCATTCTGCAACCAAGGATTTCTTATATGTAAACACTGACAACAGAAGAAAAGGTTCAAAAAAGTTAATAATTGTGCACGTACTCAAGATTTAAAAAGAAAGCTAACATGGAGGAGAGAGAGGCCTATTCTGGGTTCGTGGGAAAGCTTGGAAACAACTGTATACATGCAAAATTGTTCATGGATAGCCTCAGGGAATCATGAACATTCTCACGATTCGGTTGAAGCCACAAGTAGAGATCCAGCTCCCTCAATCTTTTATGCATGCGAGAGGACATTATAAGGTACACGATATTCCATCCATTGATTTCAGGAAGTATTTGAAACAAATAAAAAGTCAACTTATGACCATTAGAAAGAAGAAAATTTGTTCGACAGATGAGTTATGTGAGATCAGCATTTCACATGCTCTACAATTTACCATTTATTCTTCACTTCTCATTTAAGACTTCGATAGAAAAAGACATGAGAAGATACTCGAGAGAAAGGGAGAGAATGATGCTTAGGCATAGAGTTCTGGGAGCTCACGCTCTCTGTACTCAACCTACAAACATTCCAACATTTTTAGGAACAAAACTTTGCCAGAGAAAGAGAATGTCATACAGCTGAGCATTTGGAAATGGGAATGACCCCTGTTTAATCTTAAAACAATGTATAGTATGATAAATCTCATCATTCCATAGATTTTTCTGCACAAGAGAGGAGTAAATGACAAATACATTATGATATGGGCTCAGAGATGAGCACCTGCAGCCCATACTTTAGCAATAAACTATAAATGCATTTGATCGACCTGCAGGAACATGCATGCAAAATGGACCCACACAGCCGAGGAATAAATTACAATAACTGCTAACACTGGAACAAACGGGACCAGGAGCATCGTCACCTGCATACTAGAACCAAATGACCTCAACACTAAAACTGTGTGATTCCCTGTAACAATAAATCACAGAAACACAATGTTCACTCAAAGAAAGATACCCTGAATATTTCACTTAATAATCAAGAATAAGCATATGATGTTAAGGCGCTTACTCAAACCTGTGCACGCAAGTTCTCAAACGAATATATACATGCGCATGTGTGTGTGTGTCTATATGTGTCCGTGTGTGTGTGTGTGTATATATGTGTGTGTGTGTGTGTATGTGCGTGTGTGTATATATGTGTGTGTATATGTGTGTATATATATATATATATATATATATATATGTATGTGCACGTGTATGTGCATGCATGTGTGTGTGTGTGTGTATATATATATATAGGTGTGTGTGTATATGTATATATATATACATGTACCCACACAAATATACATAATACACACACATGCACATGTATACATTTGTTTGAGAACTTGCGTGCACAAGTTTGAGTAAGCACCTGAACATCATATGCTTATTCTTGATTATTAAGTGAAATATTCAGGGCATCTTTCTTTGAGTTTCTGTGATTTATTTGTATATGTATATATACATCTGTGCATCTCTCTCTCTCTCTCTCTCTCTCTCTCTCTCTCTCTCTCTCTCTCTCTCTCTCTCTCTCTCTCTCTCTCTCTCTCTCTCTCTCTCTCTCTCTCTCTCTCTCTCTCTCTCTCTCTCTCTCTCTCTCTCTCTCTCTCTATATATATATATATATATATATATATATATATATACACACGTATATATATATAGCTACATATATATAGAGATATATATAGATATATATGTATATGTGTGTGTGTATATATATATGTATATATAGACACATATATATGTATGTGTGCATGGCATTATATATATATATATATATATATATATATATATATATATATATATATATGTATATATACCATGCAATATATATATATATATATATATATATATATATATATATATATATATATATATATATATATATATATATATACACACACACACACACACACACACATATACACACACATACATGCATATACATATACATACACACATATATATGTGTGTGTGCATGTACATACATAATAATAATAATAATAATAATAGTAATAATAATGTATGTCGGTTCTGATAAGATGGGGACAGCCACAGATCTGGAGAAACTAAATCACACATACGAGCCATAATTTAACATCAAAATGCGAGGAATGAAAGATAATTTGCATAAGACAGCAAATTAAGGGCACAGAGGGGCAATGAGCGTGTAATATTTCAAAATTAAGACATAATGCTAAAACTGAATGCTGGCATTCGATACAAAACCTTTCTCCATACTACAAGAGTTCAAACTCTGAAAATTAATCCTTTTACAAATAAGTCCTCTCTGGGCAATGCTGATCCTCAAGGAAAATAGAGGGCAGACGCAATGTTGAGTAGTAAGATTGAAATGAATTTTCTGAATCTAGTCTGCATCAGCGTGTCCTCATTCTTCAGCAGAAATAGTTCCCTTCTCACTAACATAAATACCATCCAAAAACTTCCGGATATCTTTCTTCTTCACGTGACATTTCTGCAGATATTAAAATTGTTTTTCAGTACACAATAAGGTGTAAGAATGAAATGCGGAGCGCTGGAAATCACAATCCTTATTATGATAAGAAAGAGTAATGTTTTCCAGTTCTATGAAACTACCACCATAATTAATAGGTATCTTTGTTAGTTTTTTCTACTTACTGTGAAGAAATTTCAAATTCATAAGTACGATGTTACGTTCTACTGAAACATGAAAACAGTTTTGAGTTCGATACCCCACCTGATTGATCAGAGCACAAGAACGAGACACAAGCTCGATATCGTTGCCCTCGACAATCAGTTCATCCTTAACTTTCTCAGAGCGAGTCACTGAGACACCCTCCAACATGTCCACTTTCCTAACCTGTGCGCCAACCGTCCGATAGATACGGTTCATAGATTCATTGAACGAAAAAATCGTATCATGAAAACACACAGCAAAGATCTCCTAACGACACGGTGACAATACAGATTATTTTTCAAGTAATGAAACATCAACTGTAAATTATTTACCCGCTTTTCGCCAAGAAAGTTCCGGATCTCGATGTTGTCGTTGGAGGAGGAGATGATAGCGTTGATGGGAAAGTGAGCGTACACGAACCTCATTTTGTAGCGATAACCCTTGGTTACACCAGTTATCAGGTTCTGTACATGGCTGAGAGCAGTGCGAATGGCAGCCATGGTCTTGCGGGAGCCAAACCATGCTTCCACCTTCAGCTTCTTGCCACCTTCAATGATCTGAAAATCAAGGTTGAGATGCTTAAAATCCCGCGTGAGCTGCCCACGGGGACCAGTTACACGTATCTGTTTTGCCTTCATTTCCACTTTCACATCGTCGGGAATGTCAATTGAATCCTCAGCCAATATGGTCTTCATAGCTCCTGTTTAACGGGACGATCTACCCTAGTCCGAGCAGCGGCTATGGAAACCTCGCCGAACTACTCCCTGATATGCTCCGGAAAGGCGCCTCTCAGTGGTCGTAAGCGAACTTTATCGTAATGCATGTCTAGGGTTTTTCGGTCGCCCAAATTATTAACTATCGAAGAGGACTCGCTAAAACTATTGAGCGTTCCTAAGCATGCATAAGATGTAAAGCTCAATTGAGACGGTGGTTCATCTAGTTTTAGGTGGAGCATAAGGATTTCAAAGATGTTTTGTTGTGTTTGAGAGGTTGATTTAGGTTAATCAGTCATTTTCAACATTCATCACACATGTCTCAAATCTTTGATTGTATTCATATTTTCTCTATTCCTTGGATTGAAATTTTAAAGTGTTTTTTTAATTCAATCACAATAGTGTAGAACACTTTTGGTATCATTATCAAGAAGAAGACCTTTTTGGGAGCTTATGTCATGATGAAAACTTTTTTTGGAAGTTTGATATGTGTAGACTTGATTTTTAGGCCGTGAGTTCTCATATCATTGATCTTTTACCACTCCATACTCTTCAATTAGAAAGTTAGTGGGTTAGAAAGTAGGTTTTTGGCATAGGAAAGAGATGCAAGGTAGATTTTGAAGTTTGAAGCTTGACTGAAATGAGTCATATTGAGAGCTAAGCAATTTTTTGTGTATTGATTGCAATATTTGAAAGGTTTAACTAGAAGGAAGGATTTGGACATAAATTGAGATGGCAATTACCAATCTCAAGAGTTGGATATAAGTAAGTGAAGAGGTGTTAGATGGAGGTATACTCGAAGATCATTTACCTATGGGAAGGGTTTTGTAGAAAACCGGTATTTTCTAAGGTAATCTGTATGGAAAGATATAGTATTGTAACCTTACAACATAGGCTCTCAAAGCTTAATCAACAATTAATGAGAGAGGAATGTAGCAGGTGGATGTATAGAATCAACCAAAAGAATTTTCTTGTGTACATGTATAGAATCAACCAAAAGAATTTTCTTGTGTACAGTTTGATGAAGCATGTGTACAATTATGGTTCAAGACTAAGGTTTTCTTTTAGACAAAAAAAAAGGGGAAGAAAGGATGGGAAATCATTGAGGTACTTTGACAATGAGTATAACATGCGACCAAGTATGTCAAAAGCAAAGCGGTTATTAGGTATCAAATAAAAAATCTCACCACCATCAATAGAATAGGGAACATGGCAAAGAATCGAATCCAAGGGATCAAGCATGGGTGCTCATTGGAGTGACTATTTGAGAGAGAGCAAACACATAGAACATGCATATGGGAGGCAAGGCAAGTAAAGTACTAACATAGTTTGGTATTGCTAAAGCAGCAATAGGTGCCACTAGAGTATAGAGGAAGCATTGCAAGAGAAACTGGAATTGTTTGTCACTGTTATGAGAGCTATAGAGGTGATCAATGTTGAATTAGAGAGAGCAAGCAAAAGTGGGAGTCCAATCCGGAAAAGAGTGAGTAGTTGGTCGATGTGAACAGAGAGGAAGGTGATTTGGTGATATATTCTATGTGGGCGCCTAAAACAATCGGTGGATCAATCAAAGTAGGAAGATAGATCAACCGGAAAAATAAGGGTGAGACAATCACATATCATTATTTTCAATCTTGGGTATACATATTGTAGATATTTAATTACTCGAAAGGATTGTGAGAGGAGCTGTGAGGGGAAAAAATAGTAAAGGGACACACCGAACAACAAAAAAAATACAGGTCGAGTCGAGAATAAAAAGTGGATTTTAGGGATATCGAAAGATTTTACATTTAGAAATTCTTGCATAGAGGTGCATTTGGAAGTGAAGAGCATTATGATTATGAGTACATATAACGGATTGCACAATGGAGCATTAGAAATTTTCTCCATGCTTTAGCTCGAGAAAGTAGTTAGTAAGTTTTCAACGTAGGGAAGTGATACACACAAGTACAAGTATAAATTATAGGGAATGACTTTGGGTGGTTTGTTTAGAGAGTACATGCAATTGTGATGCATGGAAATAACGAGAGAATATAATTTTTTTTGTTATGACACACTATTTCTAAGAGGGGGCACATGATGACAAAGGAGAACTTAACTTGGAAACTATGCAAGAAAGGTTCTAGATGTTATATGTTTTAATGTAGGTGTAAAGGTTCTAGACATTATATCAGACATGTCTTACATTCAAATAAGCAAATACACATCAAATGAAAGTTATGAATGGACACAACCGATTCAAATGACTAGGTCCATCCAAAGTTCTTTGATTGCCCGTATCGCTTGAATTGGTCGTGTCAATTAATGCAAGCCTTCAAGTGCTTTCATGTGTATTCCATGAAATAAATCAATGTTAAGACATTTATAATACTCAGAACTAGCAAATATACATAAAAAATTTGGTTTCAATGTAGATGATTGATTCAAGTGATTAGGACTATTTGTGGTTATCTGATGGCTCTAGTCACTTGAATCGGTTGTGTCTTGTTTCTCCATAAAAAAATTGTAACATGTGAAATTCATTACATAATCAAATGAAGAAACACTCTTTATAATGAGTAAAAGCAAATAGACATCATACAATTGTTCTCTTTTAATACGAACGATTCAAACGATTAGGGCCATCCAAGCTTTTGTGATCACTTGAATGAGTCATGTCCAAAGAAGTATCATATTTGTAGCTATATGAATGAATACTCCTTATACAACAACTTAAACAAACACTTCAAAAAGCAAAGAAATGCATATCTCACCTTGCACATGAAGAGACTTCAACAAGCAATGAGTTGAGGTTGCTTCTTGCAAAAGAAATTCCAAAAACAAATTTGATGCATAATATGGGCAGCTGAGTGAGACTAGAGAGAGCTCAATAAAAATGCCACAAATTAGGTGACAAGGTTTTATAGAGTCTCTAGGATCTATTGATCATTGATGCCACGAAGCACCTTCTGATTGGTCCACATCATCCAACTATTGCAAATTCAATTGGCATGTGGCAAATTTTCATTGGTCCACAAAATTTGATCATTGTGGATCTTGAGGTGCAAGTTGCCATATGTCACAATTTCATTCATCCATGTCAATTGACCATTGGGATTCTCGAGGCCTTGCCACATGTCATGCTCTCATTGGTATATGTGGATTCATCAATGTATCTTTCCCTTATAAATACCAAGTCCCTTGGCTTTTGCTCATTTTCTACCTTGAACTATTTTGTGTACCCATAGTCAACACTCCTACACCTAAATTCTATACACAACTGATTCAAGTGATAGCACGTGTTTGACCATATTTGGTTGCCTCTATTTTCTTGAATCGGTTATCCCTTGCATCTAGACTTAAAGCCCTCAAAGATCCAAAAACGGAGGAGAAAAATGCAATTCTCACAATCTCTCCATCTTAGAAACTACTTGATTTCATGGTTTAAGAGGGTTTGGGACTCAATCAGTTTCTAGATGCAATGAAGATGTTCAAGCCCTCCTTTGATTTTGAAGCCCTTGTAGAATTGAATTATGATGAGGATGAGGTTAAGATATGTTCAAAATCATTTCCCTTTCATTTGTGACTCTCATCTTTAAGACATGAACAATTCAAGCAATTAAGCCCATTCAAGATTTATAATAAACCTAATCGCTTGAATTGGTCATGTCCTAGATTCATTCATATACTTGAGTTCTTTAGTTTCCTCCTTATGCGATCCCCTTATTCCTAATCATTCATAGATATTGACAAACAAATAGGCAAATTAACCTCTATTACTTATGATTTTGACATACAAACAATTAAAGCAATTAGGTCCATCGAAAGATCTTGGATGGGCCTAATTGCTTGAATCATTCGTGCCCTAGTTTCATTCCATAACTTGAGTTTTTTTTATTCTCCCTGTGCAATCCCCTTGATGTCCTTGACACAAAGAAACGATCTTGAACCTCATATTCCATGTGAATTTCTGTATCTTATGATTGGTTCAGAATTTGAAGAAATTAATACTACCATCACATCCATAACGCATGCTAAAACCCTAAGATCAACTATCTAATTGTGTGATTGTGATACATGAAGGTATTGTTTCATAATTTATTTGTAATGATTTCACACATGATCGACTCAAGTGCTTAGGCCCATCCAAGATTTCTTGACGAGCTTAATCGCTTGAATTGCTCATGTCCTATATTCATCTAAAAAATTGCAAATTTTCATTTTTACCATATACAACTCTCTTGTTCCTTATCATTCATATGTATTTTCAAAGAAATAAGCCAAATATCTTTGATTTTTCATGATTTTGAGGAATGACTGATTCAAACGATTAGGCCCATCCAAGATCTTCCAATGAGCATAATCGGTTACTATTGTTGCTTTTTTGCAAATATCTATATTAGATGAAGAAAATTTTCTTAGTAGAGGGAAGGGCACAATGAAAGCTTTAGAGAATAAAGGAAAAGAAAAAGTGAATATACATTCAAAAATTCATTGTCTTCCAAAATTGAATCCAGATTCGTTATGTGTTGTACATAAGCTTTGTAGCGAAGACCATGATTTTGCAAATTAAGATCCTATTTTTAAGCTATTGCTTCTTGAGAGAAAAGCAACATTCATGAGGTGGTTACTTCCTCTATCATTCTAGCTATGCACTTGGTGTAGAGGTCTCATATATAAAAAGTATTGTTGGCTACACGAGGAAAGATTATCTAGATATAGAGGAGATTTTGTCAGAGTCAAGCTCATTTAGAAGACTCAAAGAAGAATGATGTTTTATGTCATCAATTCAATGGTTTCAAAAACTATAAATACATCCATAATTAATTTTTGGTCAAAAAAATACCAAAAGATATTCCAAATCCTGTCTGATACCATCTCTCTACCTTCACCTTCACATTAGAATGAGATGTCATTCTTCCTGTATTTAATCCAGCTTTGTCCTGAAAGGATTTTCCTCCTCACATTGATATTTTCAATATGTTGATAATTTTTGGCATTTGTATTTGTCTTCTAAAGAACTAATCAAAAAGCTCTTTGAATGGATTACTTTTCATCTACATGGAATTTTTAAAGATGATTTGGCAATATTAATCTAGATTAAGCACAATTGATTGAAATCCTTACATGAACCATTTTTTGTCATTTTCCGCCCTAATGATGATATGACAAAGGTGCATCTAGTTTGCTATCTCTCAAAGTCTACACCAAACATTTAGGCTAGTTTTTGCATCTTTTATGTCAGCCCTCTCATCAACAAGTGCATCAAATAGATATGCATCAGAAGTGGAATGATTTGTATCATCATTTGAAACTTGTAAAGGTTGAGAAATTGCCTCATTTGCATTAGCACGTGACATTCCACTTGTAAAAAGAGGCAACAAAGTGTCATACACATCCTTCAAGCTAACTGATGTCTCCTTGGTACATGAAAATAAGGGTTGTATTGCATCTTCCACAACAACAACATCACAACTAACTAGAATGTATTTAGTTTGTGGGTGATATAGATGTAGCCTTTGGTTTCAAAACTATACCCAACAAAAATACATTTCAGTGCTTTATCATGTAGTTTTCTGCATTTTTCCTTGGACACTAAAGCATATGATAGACAACCAAAGATATGCAGATGAGGTTTGCAACCATGCCAAGCCTCATATGTAGTGATGGATTGTAGTGCTTTGGTGGGACACCTATTAAGTACATATGTTGGACACATAATAGACAAGCGAGAAGCTATGTGGTAAAGCCTAACTTTTGACCATATACCTCACCATTTCCATGAAAGATGTTCTTTCTTTCAGCCATTCCATTTTTTTGAGATCTATGTGACATTGTACATTGATGTCTTAACCCATGCTCAACTAGAAATGCATTAAAAGAAAAAAATATGTATCCCCCCATTAGAATGGAGGGTGTTCTTTTTACATGTAGGCAAACTTTCATCCATAACCTGGAACTATTTAAAGCACATAAATGTTAGAAATTTAGCAAGCTCAAGTATGTGAACCATGTTAAGGTCAAGTGTCATTGCTTCACTTTTTGCTAAAGATTCCAACCACTTTTCCATAATATTTTCATTTTGGCTTTCCATCTAACTTGATTGAGAAGAGTTAGGGATTTTGGAGGCATCATTTGAATTCAAAAACTACACAAAATTTGGAGCACTATATAAGCGATAGATTGGAAAGAAAGTTGTGGCCATCTTTTAGCATCATTTAGGAACTTGTAGGCTCTCATTAGGAGTGTTACTCTAGGTCTAATCTAACCCCTATATACGCTATCCCCCTACTTCCTAGAATCTTTGCATAGGGAGGGATCTTTGATCACCTATATCTCATTGTGTAGTTGTTTGTTTCATGAGCAAGCTAGCTCATCTTGTTTCTATTTTTTTAAGCTTTCTCTTCAAGTGTCCATTCTCATTGAATACATTGAACTTGAAATCTCATCAGTCTATTTTGGTATGTTTCCAAGTATATGTGTGTGATGAAGTACACATAGGTACAAAATACCTACTTGGACAATTTCTAGTCTCTCTTGTGCAAGGAGGCTGACATAGCTCACATTCTGAAAATTGAGTGATCTATGGCTTGTTGGGAATCTTAGAGAGTCTATTTTCATTGTGCAAAGTTTCACAATTTAGTCTTTTGTTCGAGAGAGCAATTTGACTTTTAAGTGCATGAAAAATATGAACAATAGTAAGCCTTGCTAGGATAAATCGTTTCTTCCATGTTCATATGCATAAAATTCTTCCATCTTTTCATGCACCAATGCATGAATTCTTATATGTACAAATAAGGAAATGGAACTTGGGCACTTCCCTAGCCAGAATCGATGCTTCCTCTTTGCTATTGTCCATTGAAAGCCAAAAAAGTTATGCTCCTCTTGTCCTTGATTTCTTACTTCAAGATGTCCCTCTTAGTTCCTTCTCCTCTAAGCTTCAAATGTTGGTCCTCGTGTATGGTTTTGCCTTCTCTTTGTTTTGAAGCTTCGAATGTAAACCAAAGAGATAGCCCTTTTGTATCTAGCTCCCTCCCTTCCTCCCTCTCTCTCTCTAAGGCATCTCAATTCAGACCATCCCTAAATATGAGTATGATGTTACATTAGCTAAATTATCCAAACCACAACAAAAATTAGTAGGGAGAAGTGAGAAAGAAGGTGATGGAATATAGCTAGAAATGGAGCTTTATGGAAGAAATGGCATGCAAAAGCTTTAAGTAATCACATATATGTAGCATTATGGTTGTAGAGAAGGCATAAATGCAAAACTTGGATGCCTTTTGGTTCATAACTATAAGAAGAAGAGGAAGCACTTGCTTCAATCTCTTTTCTATAGTACATATAGAAGCCAAAATGAGACAAAATGCAATTTTGATGGGAGTAAGCTATTAAATGTGAACTATATTATCTCTTTCAACCTAAGAATGCTCATCATGTTTTGTAAAATTCTGAGACAACAGGCACATGCTATTGACAATGCACCTCAACAAGCAACAATGTCCTTTATTTCTAATTTTTGAAGTTTGAGGAGCAAGGAATGCACAAAAATGACATGATGAATAAGAAGGTCGGGGGCACAACCCACCATGATATTAAAAAATTGTACTTTATAAAGAGAAGAAATGCTTAGGATTATGTGTATATAACAATCGAGGGGAAAAAGCTTTGTGTTGTAGATAAGATTTGTAGTGAAGACCATGATTTTGCAATGTTCTATCTGAAGACCCTATCAAAATATATGGGCTACACCTTCTTGCCATTCAATACATATAAGGTATTGTTTCTTGAGAGAACAACAACATTTAGGATATTCGGCTATGCCCCAGGGCTAAATGCTTCAAGAGGTGGTTACTTCCTCTGTCATTCTAGCTATGCACTGGGTGGAGAGGTCTCAGATGTAAAAAGTATTTTTGGCTACAGGAGGAAAGAGTATGTAGATATAGAGGAGATTTTGTCAGAGTCAAGCTCATTCAAAAGACTCAAAGAAGAATAATGTCTTTTTATGTCATCAATTGTATGGTTTCAAAAACTGTAAATACATCCATATGTAGATTTTGGTAAGAAAAATATCAAAAGATGTTCCAAATCCTATTTGATACCATCTCTCTACCTTTAGCTTCACATAAGAATGAAATGTCAGTCTTCTTGTATTTAATCCAGCTTTTTCCTAAAAGGATTTTCCTCCTCACATTGATATTTTCAATATGTTGATAATTTTTGGCATGTGTTTCTTTGTATTTGTCTTCTAAAGAACTAATCAAAAAGCTATTTGAATGGATTACTTTTGTCAATCCTCCTTTTCTTGTGCATCCGCATAAGCTCGGGTTTGCTTCATAACAAGACTTTTCCATCCCTTGAGTGTTCCATGTGGCAAGTATTCCTTTTTCTTCAAAGAATGGACCATGCAAAAATAGGATATATTATAAAAACACAAAGATTAATATCATGAGATGTTTATTTGAAAAAGTAATATTAGACTAAATAGTCTCTTTAAAGCTCACCAAATAGTAAGTTATGTATTTCACACTCCAAGCCTTTGTGATGGCTTCTAAAACTTTGTGATTGTCCTTTTGAAATCAATCACATACATAACAAATATAACATATTGCTTCATGATCTTTGAAAATCAATATGTTTTATGTATTGCATGTAGTTGTTTGAAAACTCCTAGAGATTTGAACAACATCCAAGTAAACCATCATCACCATCTCCTATAAATCTGATTAGATCATGACGATTATGAAAAGGTGGGCAACTTATAGTTCAAGGACCAGTTGGATAAAGAACTCCATTTATCCATATGTCAATATGCTTTTTGCCTTCTTTGTGTAATTTTTCAGCTTCACAAGGTCATAGAGCTCTTCGAAATACCTTTCTCGTTGTTGCATACTCGTGACTTGACACAATATTGGTATCAAACTTATCACACAGAGTCTTACTGCTTCAAAGTTCAGTGAAAGTGTTTGGATTGAGGTTATCCATGGTGAATGCATCTATAATTGTGAAAAAGAAAGAAGTTTGTTTGCTTTGGAGATTAGAGTAAAAAAGTGGAACACATCCTAAAATCACATTATATAGGTCAAAGGACAAGAGGGAAAAGTTCAAATTCTTTGAACCTCTGATGGGCACAAACTTTGAGGCATACCACTTTTCATGATTCTCACACAAACTTTTTCTCTCTTCTGAAACTGATATATTCATGTAAGATATGTTTTAAATGAGCCTACACAAAATTTTCAAAGACAATTTCACAATATTAATCTAGATTAAGCACAACTTGTTGAAATCTTTACATGACCCATTTTTTGTCGTTTTTGGCCCTAATGATGATATGAAAAGGGTGCATCTAGTTTTCTGTCTCTCAAAGTCTACACCAAACATTTAGGCATAGCTTTTGCATCTTTTATGTCAGCCCTCTCATCAACAATTGCAACATAGAGATATGCATCAGACGTAGAATGATTTGTATCATCATTTGAAACTTGTAAAGGTTGAGAAATTGACTCATTTGGATTAACACTTGACTTTCCACTTGTAAAAAGAAGCAACAAAGTGTCATACACATCCTTTGAGCTAACTGATGTCTCATTGGTACATGAAAGTAAGGGTTGGATTGCATCTTCCACAAAAACAACATCACAGTTCACAAGAATGCATTTAGTTTATGGTTGATACAGACAATAGCCTTTGGTTTCAAAACTATACCCAACAAAAATACATTTCAATGCCTTATCATCTAGTTTTCTGTGTTGTTCCTCAGACAATAAAGTATATGATAGACAACCAAATATACATAGATGAGGCTTGCAACCATGCCAAGCCTCATATGTAGTGATCAATTGTAGTGCTTTGGTGGGACACCTATTAAGTACATATGTTGCACACATAGTAGACAAGTGAGAAGCTATGTGGTAAAGCCTAACTTGACTATATACATCACCATTTCCATGAGAGACATTCTTTCTTTCAACCATTCCAATTTTTTGAGATGTAAACAACATTGTACATTGATGTTATAACCCACACTCAGTGAGAAATGTATTATAAGAAAAAAAACATGTATCCCCCCATCATATTGGAGGGTGCCCTTTTTACATGTAGACAGATTTTCAACCATAATCTGGAATTGTTTAAAGCACATAAATGTTAGAAATTTAGCAGGCTCAAGTGAACCAATGTTAAGGTCAAGTGCCACATCACTTCACTTTTTGATAAATATTCCAACCACTTTTCCATGATATTTTCATCTCAAGTTTCCATCTAACTTGATTGAGAAGAGTTAGGGATTTTGGAGGCATCATTTGAATTAAAAAACTACACAAACTTTGGAGCATTATATAAGCGAGAGATTGGATGAAAGTTGTGGCCATCCTCTAGTATCATTTGTGCACTTGTAGGCTTTCATTGGGAGTGTTACTCTAGGTCTAATCTAACCCCTATCTAAGCTATCCCACTACTTGTTAGAATCCTTGCAAAGGTAGGGATCTTTGATCATTTATATCTCATTGTTTGTTTCATGAGCAAGATAGCTCATATTGTTTCTAATTTTTTAAGCTTTCTCTTGAGTATAATCCTAGTCTTAAGTGTTCATTCTCATTGAATACATTGATCTTGAAAGCTCATTGGTCTATTTCTACATATTTCCAAGTATATGTGTGTGATGAACTGCACATACATATTGTTGATATATTTAGCTACTGATGCCCTGAACACTCTAGAACTGATAGAGCACTTTTTTCCCTCTTTAGGATTTTTTTTTTTCGTTGGCTTGTTTATATGCCTATAACCCTAATGGGTCACTTATCTTTGTACATTCTAGTGGTAATACATTTAGTATTGTGTGTTGTGTTCCAAGCTTCTTCTTTTTCCTTGTGTTGTTCGCATGCTTCCGCAGATCTCAAACTCCAACAATTGGTATCAGAGCAGGTCACTGCTTCATCTAGGGCATCATCGACACCCCTCCGATCACAGTCTCAAAATTGCACGAAAATTGGTGAGCATACTTAGGGTGATTAGGACTCATTTTTGCCTCTAAATGCACTATCACAATGCTTATGTAGGCAATTTCATCTTTTTGGGCCAAAGATATATACAAGTTTTGGTTCAGCCATATAAACATCTCAAAGTTTGCTACATGTTTACTAGAACTTGACATGGTAGTTCTGTTCAACTTTTTGAGATATAATCATTTTTCTGCATCAAGGTATTTTAGTCAGTGGCCATGGCTGAAAGATCCTGAACAACTTAGCCTTGCTCTTGCGCATGCTCCACAGATTGCTATCCACATCATTGTCAACTACATCCTTGACAGTGAACTCGTGAATGCTGGTGTCAATATCTTTCATATCTTCATCCATTGGTGTCAATATTCTACCCACAGAATGCCTTCATTCATAAAAAATATTGTTATGAAAGTATTATTGTAATTAATACACACGTAGCATATGATCTCATTACATAAATTTGTAATTAACGTTTTCCAACAAACTCTAAAATTACTCTTACAAGTCTCATTGCCAGCAAAGTGCTTCTGTCATGGGAGCTGGTCGTAAGACCGAAACATACAAAGGCCTTCATTCTCCTTCCTCTTGGGCTAGCCATTCTCCTTCATCACCGCTCCTGTTCTTGAACCTTCCGGTGGAGGAGCTTGCTGCTGTGATTTTTGGCTGTGACCATGCGACTTACAATGAATGCGTCACACAACTTCTGTTTGGTATACTTTATCTATCCTCTTACTTTCTATCACAGATATATGTCTCTCCCTTTAAACCATATGCATGAACAATAGCTTGATCATCAGCTTTTGTGCATGTCCAGGCCTTCGAGATTCTCATATCATCTATGTAAAGAATGTCCGACCAGGGATGCCACTATTTTTGTTTAATTACATTGATAAAAAGTTGCATGGTATTTCTGAGGCAGATAGCTATGAAAGATGAACATCAATCCATATGCCTGGATTGATGGGAAGCAGAAGACACGTTTTTCAGCTCAGGTTCTTTGCTTAGATTTAATAATCTCTGATATTACATTAGATCACTGTTTAAGGTGTAATGAGGTTTTGTTTACATGTAGGCACGCATAGGGGTGAGATTTTAGTGTGCACCATTGACAGAAAGCATATACAAGGGAGCATTAGCAGCGAAGAGGAAATGGAGGAGAACTGTGGTGATAGGGTTCTTCCATCTGCAAATATCAGAAAACCACCTCCCAACGGCGATCATACCCGACATAACACCCAAGATCCTGAACCACTTAGCCTTGCTCTTGTGCATGCTCCACAGATTGCTATCCACATCATTGTCAACTACATCCTTGACAGTGAACTCGTGAATGCTGATGTCAATATTTTTCATATCTTCATCCATTGGTGTCAATATTCTATCCACAGAATGCCTTCATTCATAAAAAAATATTATTATGAAAGTATTATTGTAATTAATACACACGTAGCATATGATCTCATTACATAAATTTGTAATTAACGTTTTCCAACAAACTCTAAAATTACTCTTACAAGTCTCATCGCCAGCAAAGTGCTTCTGTCATGGGAGCTGGACGGAAGGCCGAAACATACAAAGGCCTTCATTCTCCTTCCTCTTGGGTTAGCCATTCTCCTTCATCACCGCTCCCGTTCTTGAACCTTCCGGCGGAGGAGCTTGCTACTGTGATTTTTGGCTGTGACCATGCGACTTACAATGAATGTGTCACACAACTTCTGTTTGGTATACTTTATCTATCCTCTTACTTTCTATCATAGATATACGTCTCTCCCTTTAAACCATATGCATGAACAATAGCTTGATCATCAGCTTTTGTGCATGTCCAAGCCTTCGAGCTTCTCATATCATCTATGTAAAGAATGTTCGACCAGGGATGCCACTATTTTTGTTTAATTACATTGATAAAAAGTTGCATGGTATTTCTGAGGCAGATAAATATGAAAGATGAACATCAATCCATATGCCTGGACTGATGGGAAGCAGAAGACACGTTTTTTAGCTCAGGTTCTTTGCTTAGATTTAATAATCTCTGATATTACATTAGATCACTGTTTGAGGTGTAATGAGGTTTTGTTTACATGTAGGCATGCATACGGGTGAGATGTCAGTGTGCACCATTGACAGAAAGCATATACAAGGGAGCATTAGCAGCGAAGAGGAAATGGAGGAGAACTGTGGTGATAGGGTTCTTCCATCTGCAAATATCAGAAAACCACCTCCCAACGGTGATCATGCCCGACAGAACACCCAAGATCCTGAACCACTTAGCCTTGCTCTTGTGCATGCTCCACAGATTGCTATCCACATCATTGTCAACTACATCCTTGATAGTGAACTCGTGAATGCCGGTGTCAATATTTTTCATATCTTCATCCATTGGTGTCAATATTCTATCCACAGAATGCCTTCATTCATAAAAAAATATTATTATGAAAGTATTATTGTAATTAATACACACGTAGCATATGATCTCATTACATAAATTTGTAATTAATGTTTTCCAACAAACTCTAAAATTACTCTTACAAGTCTCATTGCCAGCAAAGTGCTTCTGTCATGGGAGCTGGACGTAAAACCGAAACATACAAAGGCCTTCATTCTCCTTCCTCTTGGGCTAGCCATTCTCCTTCATCACCGCTCCCGTTCTCGAACCTTCCGGCGGAGGAGCTTGCTGCTGTGATTTTTGGCTGTGACCATGCGACTTACAATGAATGCGTCACACAACTTCTGTTTGGTATACTTTATACCACCTCTTACTTTCTATCACATATATACGTCTCTCCCTTTAAACCATATGCATGAACAATAGCTTGATCATTAGCTTTTCTGCATGTCCAGGCCTTCGAGCTTCTCATATCATCTATGTAAAGAATGTCCGACCAGGGATGCCACTATTTTTGTTTAATTACATTGATAAAAAGTTGCATGGTATTTCTGAGGCAGATAGCTATGGAGAGATGAACATCAATCCATATGCCTCGACTGATGGGAAGCTGAAGACACGTTTTTCAGCTCAGGATCTTTGCTTAGATTTAATAATCTCTGATATTACATCAGATCACTGTCTGAGGTGCACGCATACGGGTGAGATGTCAGTGTGCACCATTGACAGAAAGCATATACAAGGGAGCATTAGCAGCGAATTATGTGAATTATTCAGAGGAGAAAATCCTATTTGAGTTAATTCATGTGCTATAGATAAGCTTATATCTCTTTTCATGTAGGCTCGTTGAGTGTCAGTAGACAGGTTGTGGGTTTACAACGTGGGTCCATCAACAAAGAAGAATATACAAGGGAGCATTAGCAGAGAATTATGTCAATTATTCACAGGAGAAAAACCTATTTGATCAGTTAATTCATGTGCAGACAGATAAGCTTATATCTCTTTTCATGAGAAACTCGTTGAGTGTCAGTAGACAGGTTGTGGGTCTACAACGTGGGCCCATCAACAAAGGAGAAGCATATACAAGGGAGCATTAGCAGCGAATTATGTGAATTATTCACAAGAGAAAAACCTATTTGAGTTAATTCATGTGAGGACAGATAAGCTGATATCTCTTTTCATTAGAAAATCGTTGAGTGTCAGTAGAAAGGTTGTGGGTTTACAACGTGGGCCCATCAACAAAGGAGAAGCATATACAAGGGAGCATTAGCAGCGAATTATGTGAATTATTCACAGGAGAAAAACCTATTTGAGTTAAATCATGTGCAGACATGTAAGCTTATATCTCTTTTCATGAGAAACTCATTGAGTGTCAGTAGACACGTTATGGGTTTACAACGTGGGCCCATCAACAAAGGAGAAGAATATACAAGGGAGCATTAGCAGCGAATTATGTCAATTCTTCACAGGAGAAAAACCTATTTGATCAGTTAATTCATGTGCGGACAGATAAGCTTATATCTCTTTTCATGAGAAACTCGTTGAGTGTCAGTAGACAGGTTCTGGGTTTACAACGTGGGCCCATCAACAAAGGAGAAGCATATACAAGGGAGCATTAGCAGCGATATATGTGAATTATTCACAGGAGAAAAACCTATTTGAGTTAAATCATGTGCAGACAGATAAGATTATATCTCTTTTCATGAGAAACTCGTTGAGTGTCAGTAGACAGGTTGTGGGTTTACAATGTGAGCCCATCAACAAAGGAGAAGAATATACAAGGAAGCATTAGCAGCGAATTATGTCAATTATTCACAGGAGAAAAACCTATTTGATCAGTTAATTCATGTGCGGACAGATAAGCTTATATCTCTTTTCATGAGAAACTCGTTGAGTGTCAGTAGACAGGTTGTGGGTTTACAACGTGGGCCCATCAACAAAGGAGAAGCATATACAAGGGAGCATTAGCAGCGAATTATGTGAATTATTCACAGGAGAAAAACCTATTTGAGTTAATTCATGTGCGGACAGATAAGCTTATATCTCTTTTCATTAGAAAATCGTTGAGTGTCAGTAGAAAGGTTGTGGGTTTACAACGTGGGCCCATCAACAAAGGAGAAGCATATACAAGGGAGCATTAGCAGCGAATTATGTGAATTATTCACAAGAGAAAAACCTATTTGAGTTAAATCATGTGCAGACATATAAGCTTATATCTCTTTTCATGAGAAACTCGCTGATTGTCAGTAGACAATTTGTGGGTTTACAACGTTGGTCCATCAACAAAGGAGAAGCATATACAAGGGAGCATTAGCAGTGAATTATGTGAATTATTCACAGGAGAAAATTCTATTTGAGTTAAATCATGTGCAGACAGATAAGCTTATATCTCTTTTCATGAGAAACTCGTTGTTGAGTGTCAGTAGATAGGTTGTGGGTTTACACATAAACACACACATACACACACATACACATAGATAAGCTTATATCTCTTTTCATGAGAAACTTGTTGAGTGTCAGTAGATAGGTTGTGGGTTTACACATAGACACATAGACACACGTATGGCAATCTGTTAACCATTTATTGCAAACAGGACACTGCATTATCTCGTTGTCATGCACAACTACACTGCCTAAATATGTGTACTCTATACCAGGGAGAAAGGTCATATTTAAGACCTGTATCCCTGCGTGAATGCATGTGTATGTGTGTGAATGCATCATTATGTGTGTATGTGTGTATGCATTTGTATGTGTGTATGCATCTGTATGTGTGTGAATGCATCATTATGTGTGTATGTGTCTATGTGTGTATGTGTGTGTGTATATGTGTGTGTATGTGTGTGCACGTCTATGTGTATGTGTGTGTGTCTATGAGTGTGGAATATGCATTATGTATGTGTATGTATGCATGTGCATTGTGTATGCATATGTGTGTGTATGCATGTAAGTATGTATGTATGTATGCATATGCATATGCATATGTATGCATGTATGTGTATGTGTGTGCATGTCTCTCTATGTGTGTGTGTATGCATATATGTGTGTGTATGTGTGTGTATGTGTGCGTGTATGCATGTGTATATGTGTGTGTGTGTGTGTATGTGTATGTGTATGCGTGTGCATGTGTATGCATTATGTATGTGTATGTTTGCATGTGCATTATGTATGCATATGTGTGTGTATGTATATATGTGTGTATGCATGTATATGTGTGAGTGTATGTATGTATATGTGTGTGTATGCAACATTATGTGTGTATGTGTGTATATGTGTGTGTATTTGTGTGTTGTATGTGTGTGTGTATATGTGTATGTGTGTGTTTGTGTGTCTATGTGTGTATATGTGTGTGTGTATGCATATGTATGTGTGTGTGTGTGTGCGCATACCTGGTCTCTCTCTCTCTCGCTCTCTCTCTCTCTCTCTCTCTCTCTCTCTCTCTCATTCTCTTGCTCTCATCCAGATCTCGGCACAAATGTGTCGGGAGAAATCGAAATTTTTTTTGAACATTCTAGAGCGTCGCTTACGTGACGCTCTAGAAAGGACGACGCATATGCGACGCTCTCCAGTTTGCCCACATCGCACATACCATCGCTAGCAAGTGACTCTATTTGCGACGCAAAGATTAGCATCGCATAAGCGATGCAAGCTTGAGTCTACGATGTACCCCGCCTAAAAATCAAAATTTCGAAAACACGACCGTCGCTTACGCGACGCTAGCATCGCATAAGTGACGGTCCCCATTTTTTTCCGGTTCGGTGGCATCGCTATGCCCCCCTATTTCTTGTAGTGATAGTGTATGTTTGTAGAAGACTCAGATGTTTGGTACTTTGATAGTGGGGTAGCCAAACATATTACATTGCAATGCAATTTCTTTACTTCACTCGAGCCTGACCCTATAGGGAATATTGTCATGTGCGCCAACAAATCCTCTTATCCTATCATGGGAGTTGGTAAGATCATCCTGTCTTCTATTGATGGTAGTTCTTTTACATTGTCGGATGCTTTATTTGTGCTAGGGATCAAGAGCAATCTATTCTTAGTTTCAGCTTTAGCCAAGATTGACTTGGTTGTGAAATTTGTTGATGATAGATGTACAGTTCATGATCTATCAGATGGCGATGTAATTATTGCTTCTGGCATTTTATGTCATTGGTTGTATAAGTACATCAACTATGAAAAATGTGTGAATGATTCAGCATGTGCAGTACATTATTTCGAGGCTTTGTGAGATGTAAAGCTTTGGCATGCAGGCTTTGGTCATCTGAATTTTGCTAGTTTGCTATGCCTACAGAAATATGAAATGTTGTCCTCTCTACCAAAACTTGAGGCACCTAGTAAACATGCCTGTGAAGGCTGTATTTAAGGCAAAATGCAGTGTTCCTTGTTCCCAAAAGATGGTTCTGTTTGAGCTACTAAAAAGTTATAGCTTGTTCATAGTGATGTATGTGGTCCTATGCAGACAACCTCTTTTGGAACTATCTTTACTTCGTGACTTTCACTAATGATTTTTCTAGGCATGCATGGGTATATCCATTGAAAGAAAAGTCAGACGTGTTTATGTGCTTCAAACAGTTTATGGTTTTGGCTGAAAATATGTTAGCATGTAAAACGGGGACCCTCCATTCTGATCAAGGGGAGGGGGTATATGTCTTTTGATTTTAATGCATTTTTGGCTGAACGTGCGATAAAACATCAATGTACATTGCCATATACACCTCAATAGAATGGAGTTGCCGATTGGAAGAACATGTCACTCATGGAAATGGTCACGTGTATGGTCAAGAGTCAGGCTTTACCACATAGTTTCTGGCTTGAGGCTGTTATGTCTGCAGCAGGTGTCCCACTAAAGCATTGCACTCTATCACTCCATATGAGGCTTGGCATGGTTGCAAGCCATCTGTTGCTCACCTGCGTGTTTTTGGTTGTTTGGCATATGCATTAGTGCCTGAACAACAATGTAGGAAATTGGATAATAAAGTAGTGAAATGTATTTTTGTTGGGTACAGTTCTGAAAGAAAAGGTTATCATCTGTATCATCCACAAACTAAATGCATTTTGGTTAGTTGTGATGTTGTTTTTGTGGAAGATGTTATTCAGTCATTACTGTCATGTACCAAGGAGACATCAATTAGCTCCAAAGACATGTATGACACCTTGGTGCCTCTTTTTATAGGTGGATAGTCTAGTGATGGTCCAAATGAGGCAACTTTTCAGCCTTTATGAGTTTCATGTGATGATGCAAATCATTCCATTTCTGATGCAAATTTACATGATGCACTTGTTGATGAGAGAATTGATATAGAGGAGGCAGAAAGTATGCTTAAATGGGTGGTGCAGACTTTGCGAGATAGCAAATTTTAGATGCACCCCTCTCATATCCTACTTGTTCAAGCTCTCATAGTGCTTCTTTTGCATCAAATTGCTATGCTATGGCTGCCTTTAGTCTCTGTGATGAGAATGAGCCTGTTTCATCGAATGAAGCACAAAATTCAAAAAATTTGGATGGCTGCTATGCAATCAAAACATGATGCTTTTATGAAAAACGGTCACTACCTCCTGTTCTTTATGTGACTTGCCTCCTCACAAGAAGGCCATTGGAACTAAGTGGGTATTGTTGAGAGTTCCATGCTTTGCCCTTTTGTCCAAAGCTAGTTTCATTCTCTTGCAAGTCTATTTATCCCACATGCAAGGGATTTCTCCCAAACTCCATATAGGGAAGGCCTCCCTTCACTACTCACAAGTCATTCCACTCTAGCTCATTGCCAAGAGTATGCATATTCTCCTCATGGAGTCTCCATGCTCATATTCCTCCATAGCTTGTTTATTGCATGCTTGCTAGTAGAGTAGGAATAATTCTTTTTTACTTCAACATGGTATTAGAGCATAGGTTCATTTTTGTTCCTCTCTTTTATAAAGTGTATGGATTTCATTCTTATTTACCAATTTTCTCATCCCATATTTCATCCTTCTAATAAGAGTGATTTTAAACAATATATCTTTCTTTTTCCTCCCTCCCACCCTCCCATCTCTAATCATTATTACCACTTTTCATGATTTTTTGTTCCTTTGTTGATGAGAGAGTTTAGTGTTCACTTCATTATCATTCATTCTCTTTCTCGCAGCATCTTCTATGAGTATGGAATTTTCTATGTTGTTGGCCATTCAACAAGTCCTTCCTTCATGAGAGAACATTGTTCTCTTGCAATGATCAATCTCCATCAGCTACAATCACTTGCACATAGATACCTGATCAGTGTTGTAGACAAGTATCGTGTGGTATATAGCAGCTAATCACGGTGAAGCACTGTATCCTCACTCCCTTCGACCACACTTTATTGATTCAAAAGTCATCAATCAATCATACCAACTAATTTGGTGACTCATCCATCTTCAAACTCGTGGGTTTTATCTATCTTTCTATCTCATCTAGGAATTTACACAACCTTATGGTCAAATGTATACAAAAAAGTGATCGAGAATTTACCAAAGGTTATATATGTATCCAAGTGAACATGATCACTTAGGATTTAAATCATGAAGTGCCATAAACTAATCAAAGGACTCTACAAATCTATGGCCAAGCATCAATGCTTTCCTTATGCACCAAAACGCAACACCCTATATGAGCTACATTTGTGGTATTTCTAGCCATAACAACATAGTTCAATGCCCTAGACATTGTTCCACAAGCGTTTGGCTAGCAATACTTGGTGCTTTGAATATGCCCACAACAGATAGTTGGAACCATCGAGGTTTTCTTTAATCGCCTATATATGAAATACAATATTTTTAATAACAATGTCCAATGACTATAATTTGATGCAAGAAATTAATAACTTGGAAGAATATTGAATAGACGGACCTTGTGAAGATCCACTATGCCGACATTGTAGTTGCAATAGTAGATATAGAAGCCAAAATGAGACAAAATGCAATTTTGATGGGAGTAAGCTATTAAATGTTTACTATATTATCTCTTTGAGCCTAAGAATGCTCATCGCGTTTTGTAAAATTCTAAGACAACAAGCACATGCTATTGACAATGCACCTCAAGAAGCAACAATGTCCTCTATTACTAATTATTGAAGTTCGAGGAGCAAGGAATGCACAAAAATCACATGATGAATAAGAAGATTAGGGGCACAACCCACCATGATATTAAAAAATTGTACTTTATAAAGAGAATAAATTTATTAGGATTATGTGTATATAACAATCGAGGGGAAAAAACCTCTTGAATAGGAAAAAAGTGCCCCAAGATACCTACGTTCACACATATCACAACCAAAATATCACACACAGAAAAGGCAATCAAGACATGGCTTTGTGCGTCTGTAACATCATAACAAAGTTCCTCTGTAATGGTGAAGATGCTAATCGTATAGGTATCATAGCAAAACTAGATTTTGTGGAATTCTCAACACAACTAGAATACATAGTTATTTTATGTAGCTAAAGAACTAAGTTTTTTCAACAATATTCAACAACCAAGATACGAAATACATCATTCTTATCAAGCATGACCGATGATTGGAGCCTAATGCAACAAGTTCATCGTTTGCAAAACCAAGGTACCATGTGTATCTTTGTTACACCTGTAGAAAATGTTAGTGCACATGTATTACTAAAAAAAAGCCTTGAAGACAATCTCACAAAAAGATAGAATTGTCCACAAAATGGTTGTGATAAGGGCTCCACTAATGCAGCTTAAGAGGAAACAACTTGCTTTTATACCAATCATAAGAGTTCAAAGAATATAAATGCGCACAATCAAAACATAAAAAAGGGCTTAAGAGCACAACATCTAATGATTTTTAGTAAGTTTCAAATATAGAAAGATAATATTCATTTAGGATTATGGGCATGTATGCATGGTCACGAAAGACCCTGACGAGAAAAAAATAAGATGTGGATAAACCTAAATCTGCCTACATAAATCAGCAAAAATGTACTAACAAAATCATCCCCCTTCAAACTACTTTTTGACAGGCCATCAACTTTGGCCATCACCTTTTTCCTATTTCTCAATCATTAATCACTCCCTTTTTTAAAGGTCCAAAAAATGTTCCTATATTTCTAACACAACTCCAAGATAGAGTTATGTCGACTCTCAGTGTTTGGCTTGATGTCTAGGTTGGTGCAAGGATTGCCATTAAATACACCATCAACTTAGGTTTCCCTTCATTGGTAGCTATATGAAAGCTATTAGGCATAGGTACTTACTTGTGGGAAACATATTGAACTATTATTCATATGCAACTTGGAAAGCTAAGCTGGCCAACATACATTATGCCAAGATGGTTAGCCAACTTTATAAATCAATGAAGGATCCAAAAAATATCCATGACCTCCTTAAAATGGAAATCCAACCTAGCTTCACAATCCAAAATCATCTCAACAAAAAGCTAGGGCCTATAGATAAGTTTGAAACTATTCCACCACCAATCCATACCAAAGTAGCTTAGATCCCTCTTGGGGGTGTTTCAAGTCTACCAATGGAATCTTCTAAGCATCAATGATCCGAAGCGATCCATATCATTGATGTACAATTACATACTCATAATGGAGAACTTATAAATGTGTACTACAAGGTATGATTAAGACAAGTTGACATTGGACATGTACTGCCAACATTATGCTTGAAGGAGAAATATCTTCAAAAACTTCTAATTTTCGTTCACACAATACAAATCTCTAGTTAAAGGCTATGACATGTTTTGAAAAGACATATAAAGTAAGCATGTCATCTTTGAGTCCATGATTCTTTTTTTAATTGCAATAACTACTCTCTCAATGAAATAACCACTTCTTTTAGATCAATGGAATAAGAGAATTCATTTGGACTTCAATCATGTTTCATAAAGTAGTGCCTCTTTACTTGGAAATTTTTTGATTTATAGGATTTATTATGATTATTCAATCCAAAACACACTACTAGTGGAATATGTAGTGTGAATAATACAAACCCTACCCATAGGTATTTTCATCAACTTCTCCTTTCCTTTTTTGTAATAAATTGATTAGATGGGGTTGTTTTTCCAACCAAGGATCTTCAGCACCCCATAAAGGGTAATTTTTATATGTTTGGGAAGAAAATAGTTATTATTTTTCTTGATAATAAGATAAGTGAGTGTTGGAGTTTGAGGTCTGTAGAAGCCCGTGAACAGTGCAAGGAAGAAGAAGAAGCCTACAACACAATACACAATGTTGAATGTATTACCAAGAGAATGTACTAAGATAAGTGACTCGTTAGGGTTATAGGCGTATATACAAGTGTTGATATATCTAGGTAGTGATGTGTGTGAACACTCTAGGACCGCCGGGGCACTTTTTTCCCTCTTTAGGAGGTTTTTTTCCCCCGGCTTGTATATACGCCTATTGCCCTAATGGGCTACTTATCTTTGTACATTCTCTAGTAATACATTCAGTATTGTGTGTTTGTGCTCCAAGCTTCTTCTTCTTCCTTGTGCTGTTCGCGTGCTTCCGTAGACGTCTATCTCCAACAATTGGTATCAGAGCAGGTCGTCGCTTCTTCTAGGGCGCCGTCGACACTCCTCTGTTTGCAGTCTCAGATTCGCACGAAATTTGGTGAGCATACTCAGGGTGTTTCGGAGATCAAAACTGCTTCGCTCTGTGGTGCTGAAATCGCGATCTGAGCTCGTTTCGGCCTCCGAACGCACTATCGCAGCGCTTGTGCAGGCTATTTCATCCTTTGCCAAAGGTATATACCAGTTTCTGTTCGCCAGTTTAAGCGTCTCGAAGTCTGCTACAGGTCTAGCAGAACTCGTCTGGGCAGTTCCGTTCAACTTTTTGAGATACAGTCAATTTTCTGCATCAAGGTATTTTAGTCACTGGCCATGGCTGAAAGCAGTGATGTATTCCGTATGTTGGCTGTTGAGGATAAGTTGGATGGTACCAACTACCCATTATGGGCTTATATGATGCGACATGTACTGGTTGCAAAAGGACAGTGGAACATTGTGCAGGGTGTTGAAAGACGTCCTGTTACACCTGCGACTACAGGTACTACAAATACAGGTGCTGGAGGTACTGGAGCTGATGAAGATGGTGTCAAAGATGATATTCCGCAGATTCCTCTTCGTGCTGCTGTTTCTGTTGCACCTACTGCAGAGCAGATTCGTTGGGATGGCAGAGATGCCCAGGCACATGCATTGATAGCCTTGTCTGTCAAACGTGCCATTATTCTTCACATTCGCTCTTGCAGAACAGCAAAGGATGCTTGGGATACACTTACCACTTTGTACCAGGCTAGGAACGAGGCTCGTGTTGCTTACCTCCGAAAACAGTTGGAGAGTGAGCACATGAATGAAGGTGATTCTATGGATAGTTTTCTTACAAAGATCAAAGACCTGAAGGAACAATTGATTTCTGCTGATGAGGTTATACCAGATAGCTCACTTGTGCAGACCGTTCTGAATGGTCTTCCTGATTCATATCAGAGTTTTGCCTCTACTCTTCGGTTGATGATGAAAGGCAATCCGAATGCCTTGTCATTTGAAGAATTAGTCTCTGTTCTGTTGCAGGAAGATCAGTCTAGGTAGAACAGGTCCATTATGCGTGTTGCAGATCAAGCTTTCCTGGCTAGTCAAAAGGGCAAAGGAAAATGGAGCTCTTCTACTAGTCAAAAATCTGCAAATGCTGCACAATCGAAGAACCAGGATAAAGATGAAAAGAAATCAGAAAAGCAGAAATTGTTCTGCAAGTACTGTAAAGGAAATGATCATATTATAAAGAACTGTCCAAAACTGGCTGCTAAAGAGGCAAAGAAGAAAGAGGCTGGAATGGTTGTTGCAGAGGCCTCTACACCAAAAACAGAGTCTGCAAATCTTGTGCAGGAAGAAGAATGGGCGTTTACTACTGTCTCCAGTTTTGACCCATCTTCTCATGATCAGTGCATGTCTGCAGTAGACTCAGATGTTTGGTACTTTGACAGTGGGGCGACCAAACATATTACCTCACAGCGCAGTTTCTTCTCTTCACTCGAGCCTGCCCCTACAGGGAATACTGTCACATGCACCAATAACTCCTCTTATCCTGTTATGGGAGTTGGTAAGATCATTCTGACTACTGCTGATGGTAGTTCTTTCACTTTGTCAGATGCTTTATTTGTGCCAGGGATCAAAAAGAACCTGTTATCAGTTTCTGCATTAGCCAAGATTGGCTTGGTTGTGAAATTCGTTGATGACAGGTGTACAGTCCATGATCTCTCAAATGGTGATGTGATTATTGCTTCTGGCATCTTATGTCGTGGGCTGTATAAGCTCATAGACTATGAAAAATCTGTGAATGATTCGGCATGTGCAGTTCATGATTCTCAGGCTATGTCAGATGCAAAGCTTTGGCATGCACGCTTTGGTCATCTGAATTTTGCTAGTTTGTTACACCTGTAGAAATCTGAAATGGTGTCCTCTTTGCCCAAACTTGAGGCACCTGGAAAACATGTTTGTGAAGGCTGTATTTTGGGCAAAATGAAGCGTTCTTCCTTTCCAAAAGATGGTTCAGTTCGGGCTATGCAGAAATTGCAGCTTGTACATAGTGATGTCTGTGGTCCTATGCAGACACCCTCTTTTGGAAATTACCTTTACTTCGTGACTTTCATTGATGATTTTTCCAGGCATGCATGGGTATATCCACTCAAAGCAAAGTCCGAAGTGTTCATGTGCTTCAAACAGTTTTTGGTTTTGGCTGAAAATCTGTCAGCATGTAAAATGGGCACCCTCCGTTCTGATCGAGGGGGGGAATATATTTCTTCAGATTTTAATGCATTTCTGGCTGAACGTGGGATAAAACACCAGTGTACAGTACCGTATACACCTCAACAGAATGGAGTTGCTGAACGAAAGAACAGGTCACTCATGGAGATGGCGAGGTGCATGGTCAAAAGTCAGGCTTTACCATATAGTTTCTAGCTTGAGGCTGTCATGTGTGCAGCATATATACTGAACAGGTGTCCCACTAAAGCGTTGCAGTCTATCACTCCATATGAGGCTTGGCATGACCGCAAGCCATCTGTTGCTCATCTGCATGTTTTTGGTTGTTTGGCATATGCATTAGTGCCTGAACAACATCGCAGAAAATTGGATGATAAGGCAGTAAAATGTATTTTTGTTGGGTATAGTTCTGAAAGTAAAGGCTATCGTCTGTATCATCCACAAACTAAACGCATTCTGGTTAGCCGTGATGTTGTCTTTGTGGAAGATGCTATTCAGCCATTGCTTTCATGTACTAAGGAGACATCTGTTAGCTCCAAAGACATGTATGATACTTTGATGCCTCTTTTTACAGGTGGACAGGCTAGTGTTGGTCCTAATGAGGCAACTTCTCAGCCTTTGCAGGTTTCATATGATGATGCAGATCATTCCATTTCTGATGCAGATTTACATGATGCACTTGCTGATGAGAGAGCTGATATTGAGCAGGCAAAAACTATGCCAAAATGGCTGGTGCAGACTTTGCGTGACAGCAAATTAGATGCACCTTTGTCATATCGTACTCGTTCAGGCTCTCATAGTGCCTCCTTTGCATCAGATTGCTATGCTATGGCTGCATCTAGTCTCTGTGATGAGAATGAGCCTGTTTCTTTTGATGAAGCACAGAATTCAGAAAATTGGATGGCTGCTATGCAATCTGAATATGATGCTACAATGAAGAATGGTACATGGTCCTTATGTGACTTGCCTCCTAGCAAGAAAGCCATTGGCACTAAGTGGGTATACAAGCTGAAGCGTAAACCTGATGGTACCGTTGACAGGTATAAGGCTAGGCTTGTTGCAAAGGGTTATGCACAGGAAAGAGGCATTGATTTTGATGAGACCTTTGCACCTACATGCCGTATGACTACTGTTCGGAGCATTTGTGCACTTGCAGCCCATCATGGTTGGAATGTACATCAGTTGGACATTAAAACAACATTTCTGAATGGTGACTTGGATGAAGAAGTGTATGTTTTTCAGCCCCATGGCTTTGTGCAGAAAGGGCATGAAAACCAGGTTTGCAGGTTAAAGAAGGCATTATATGGTTTAAAGCAAGCACCACGTGCTTGGTATGAGAAGATACATGCCTATCTGATTGCACATGGTTTTGAGAACAGTCCAACTGAAAGCACCTTATATGTTAAACGTGCTAATGATGTGCTTCTGATCATTGTTGTCTATGTTGATGACATGCTGCTCACTGGTCCTATTAAGACACATATTGCTGATTTTAAGGCTGATTTGCATGCCTCATTTGAGATGTCTGATTTGGGGCATTTGCATCACTATTTGGGCATTCAGTTTATGCACATTGATGGTGGAATGGCTTTGTGTCAAACGAAATATATTGACACATTATTGCAGCGTTTTGGCCTTGAAGACTGTAAGCCTATTGCCACTCCTATGGAGACAGGTTTACGATTGAGTCTTCATGATGCTGGAGATGCATTTGATGTTGTTCTCTATCAGCAGGCTGTTGGATGCTTGATTTACTTATGCATTACTCGGCCAGATATTCAGTTTGCTGTCTCACAGATGAGCAGGTTTATGCATTGCCCAGGAGTCACGCATTGGAAAGTGGTTAAGCGCATCTTTCGCTACTTGAGTGGTACTCGGCTACTTGGGTTGTTTTATCCCAAGGGGGGATCACTACCGCCAGATTTGCATGCTTTTTCTGACTCAGATTGGGCAAGTTGCTATGACACTCGTGTGTCCACCAGTGGTTTTTGCTTCATGCTTGGTAGCTCATGTATATCTTGGTTGAGCAAGAAGTAGCCTACTATGGCCACTTCCAGTTGTGAGGCTGAGTATAGGGCAGCTTTCACAGCGACTGTTGAGTGTGTGTGGCTCAGACGCCTTATGGCTGATTTGGGTGTTGGCGAGTCTTCTGCCACCACCATCTTCACTGACAGTCAGAGCGCATTGGCAGTTGCGAGGAACCCTGTGTTCCATGCTCGCACTAAGCACATTGAGGTGCATTATCACTATGTCAAGGAGAGGTTCTCTGCTGGGGAGATCAGCTTGGCATATGTGCCCACGCAGGAGAACATTGCAGACCTTTTCACGAAGGCTCTGCCTAGGGAGAAGTTTGAAGCTTTTCGCAAAGCTTTGGGCTTACTTCCTTTTGTGGAGTGATTTCCACATAGCTTGGCACTTCCTTATACATGAGTGCCAGCTCCTTATTCACCGCATCACTCCCAGGGGGGATTTGTTGATATATCTAGGTAGTGATGTGTGTGAACACTCTAGGACCGCCGGGGCACTTTTTTCCCTCTTTAGGAGGTTTTTTTCCCCCGACTTGTATATACGCCTATTGCCCTAATGGGCTACTTATCTTTGTACATTCTCTAGTAATACATTCAGTATTGTGTGTTTGTGCTCCAAGCTTCTTCTTCTTCCTTGTGTTGTTCGCGTGCTTCCGCAGACGTCTATCTCCAACAACAAGCTGGGGAAAAAAACCTCCTAAAGGCAGAAAAAAGTGCCTCAGCTGTCCCAGTGTGTTCACACACATCACTACTTAAATATATCAACAAATCCCCCCCTAGGAGTGATGCGGTGAACAAGGATTTGGCACTCATGTATAAGGAAGTGCAAAGCTATGTGGAATCAATCCGCAAAACGAAGTAAGCCCAAAGATTTGCAAAAAACTTCAAACTTCTCCCTAAGTAGAGCCTTTGTGAAAAGGTATGCAATGTTCTCTTGTGTGGGCACATATGTCAAACTGATCTCTCTAGTAGAGAACCTCTCCCTAACATAATGATAGTGCACCTCGATGTGCTTAGTGCGAGCATGGAACATAGGGTTCCTCGCAACTGCCAATGTTGCAATAATCTATCAATATATTTTGTAAACAAAATTATTCTCCCATCAACTTGCATAAATTGAATGCCCAAATAATGATGCAAATGCCCCAAATCTGACATTTCAAATGAGGCATGCAAATCAACCTTAACATCAGCAATATGCTTCTCATGAGGACCAGTGAGCAACATTTCATCAACATAGACAACAATAATCATAAGCACATCATTTGCACCCGTAACATATAAGGTGCTCTTAGTTGGATTGTTCTCAAAACCATGTGCAATCAGATAGGCATGTATCTTTTCATATCAAGCACGTGCTACTTGCTTCAAACCATATAATGCCAATTTCAACTTGCACACTTTGTTTTTCATGCCTTTTTTGCACAAAACTATGGGGCTGAAAAACATACACTTCTTCATGCAAATCACCATTCAAAAATGCAATTTTATTGTCCAAGTGATGTAGGTTCCAACCATGATGAGCTGCAAGTGCACAAAAGCTATGAATAGTAGTCATTCGGCATGTGCGAGCAAAGGTCTCATCAACATCAATGCCTCTTTCTTGAGTGTAACCCTTTGCAACAAACCTAACCTTATACTTGTCAACTATTCCATCGGGCTTATGCTTCATCTTGTCTACCCACTTAGTGCCAATAGCCTTCTTGCCAAGAGGCAACTCACATAAAGACCACGTAAAATTTTTCATAATAGCATCATATCCTGATTGCATAGCAGCCATCCAATTTTCTAAATTTTGTGCTTCATCAAATGAAACAGGCTCATTCTCATTACAAAGACTAGAGACAGCCATAGCATAGCAATCTTATGCAAAAGAGGCACTATGAGAGCCTAAACAAGTATGGTATGATAGAGGTGCATCTAATTTGATATCTCACAAAGTCTGCACTAGCCATTTTGGCATAGTTTTTGCCTCCTCAATATCAACTCTCTCATTGACAAGTGCATCATGTAAATTTGCATAAAAAATGGAATGATCTACATCATCACATGAAACCTATAAAGGCTAAGAAATTGCCTCAGTTGGACTAGCACTAGACTGTCCATTTGTAGAAAGAGGCATCAAAGTATCATACATGTCTTTAAAGCTAATTGATGTCTCCTTAGTACATGAAAGTAATGGTTGAATAACATCTTCCACAAAAACAACATCACGGCTAACTCAAATGCATTTAGTTTGTGGAAGATAAAGACAATAGCCTTTGCTTTTAGAATTGTACCCAACAAAAATACATTTCATTGCTTTATCATCCAACTGCCTGCGTTGCTCTTCAGGCACTAATGCATATGCCAGACAACCAAAGACACACAAGTGAGCAACATATGGCTTGAGACCATGCCAAGCCTCATAGGGTGTGATAGACTGCAATGCTTTAGTGGGACACCTGTTAAGTACATATGTTACACACATAATAGCCTCATGCCAAAAACCATGGTAAAACCTAACTCTTGACCATACACCTCGCCATCTCCATGAGTGATTTGTTCTTCTTTTCAACAATTCCATTTTGTTGAGGTGTATATGACACTATACACTGATGTTTTATCCCATGTTCAGCTAGAAATTCATTAAAGTAAAAAGACTTGTATTCCTCCCCTCGATCGAATGGAAGGTGCCCATTTTACATGCTGCCAAATTTTCAGCCAAAAGTAGAAACTCTTTGAAGCACATAAACACTTCGAACTTTGCTTTCGGTGGATACATCCATGTATGCCTGGAAAAATTATCAATGAAAGTCACATAGTAAAGGTAGTTCCCAAAAGAGGGTGTCTACATAGGACCAAAGACATCACTATGAAAAAGCTGCAATTTTTTAGTAGCTCGAGCTGAACCATCTTTTGGGAAGGAGGAACACTGCATTTTTCCCAAAATATAGCCTTCACAAACATGTTACCAAGTGCCTCAAGTTTGCGTAGAGAGGATACCATTTTAGATTTTTGCGGGCATAACAAACTAGTAAAATTCAAACGATCAATTTATGAGCTTATACAACCCATGACATAAAATGCAAGAAGCAATAATGATGTGGGCTATGCGCTCATGATCTATGAGCTTATACAATCCATGAAATAAAATGATCTATAAGCATAATCAATGAGCTTATATAGCCCATGACATAATCTATGAGCTTATACATCCCATGACATAAAATGCTAGAAGCAATAATGATGTTGCCATTTGATAGATCACGAACTGTGAATCTATCATCAACAAATTTCACAACCAAGATGATCTTAGCTAATGCTAAAACTCATAGTAGATTTTTCTTGATCCCTGACATAAATAAAGCATTCAACAATGTAAAAGAACTACCATTAACAATAGTCAGAACGATCTTACAAACTCCCATAATAGGATAAGAGAAGTTATTTGCGCATGTGACAATATTCGTTGTAGGGAAAAGCTCAAGAGAAGTGAAGAAACTGCACTGCAAGGTAGTATGTTTGATTGCCCCACTATCAAAGTACCAAACATGTGAGTCTACATATATACATTGTTCATGAGAAGATGAGTCATAACTGCAAACAGTGATAAATGCCCCTTCTTCATTCTGCACAAGATTAGCAGACTCTGTTTTGGGAGTAGAGGCCTCTACAACAACCATTCTAGGCTCTTTCTTGTTTGCCTCTTTTGCAGCCAGTTTTGGACAACTCTTTATGACATGATCATTTCCTTTACAATATTTGCAAAACAATTTTTGCGTTTTTGGTTTCTTCTCGTCTCTATCATCCTTCTTTGATAGTGTAGAATTAGGAGATTTTAGCTTACTAGTAGATGAGCTCCATTTACCTTTTCCCTTTTGACTAACCAGGAAAGCCTGATCTACAACATAGATAATGGACATGTTCTACTTGGACTAGTCTTCCTGCTATAGAACAAAGACTAACGCCTCAAATGTTAAGGCATTTGGATGTTGATATATTTAGGTAGTGATGTGTGTGAACACACTAGGACCGTCGGGGCACTTTTTTCCCTCTTTCGAAGGTTTTTTTCCCCCGGCTTGTATATATGCCTATTGCCCTACTTATATTTGTACATTCTCTAGTAATACATTCAGTATTGTGTGTAGTGCTCGAAGCTTCTTCTTCTTCCTTGTGCTATTTGCATGCTTCCATAGACGTCTAACTCCAACAATTGGTATTAGAGCAGGTCGTCACTTCATCTAGGGCGCCGTTGACACTCCTCCATTTGCAGTCTCAGAATCGCACGAATTTTGGTGAGGATACTCAGCATATTTTTGAGATCAAAACATCTTCGCTCTGTGGTGCTGAAATCGCGATCTGAGCTCGTTTTGGCCTCCAAACACACTATCGTAGTGCTTGTGTAGGTTATTTTGTCCTTTTGTGCCAAAGGTATATACCAATTTTTGTTTGCTAGTATAAGCGTCTCGAAGTCTGCTACAGGTCTAGCGAAATTTGTCTCGGCAGTTCTGTTCAACTTTTTGAGATATAGTCAATTCTTTGCATCAAGGTATTTTAGTCACCGGCCATGGCTGAAAGTAGTGATGTATTCCATATGTTGGCTGTTAAGGATAAGTTGGATGGTACCAACTACCCGTTATGGGCTTATATGATGCGACATGTGTTGGTTGCAAAAGGATTGTGGAACATTGTGCAAGGTGTCGAAAAACGTCCTATCACACCTGCAAATGTTACAACTGCAGGTTTGAAGCTGATGCAGAAGGTGTTGAAGATGGTGATATTCTACATATTCCTGTTTGTGCTGCGGCTTCTGTTGCACCTACTGTAGAGCAGATTGGCTGGGATGGCAGAGATGCCCAGGCACATGCATTGATAGCTTTGTCTGTCAAACATGCCATTATTTCTCACATTCGCTCTTGCAGAATAGCTAAGGATGCTTGGGATACACTAACCACATTGTATCAAGCTAGGAATGAGGCTCGTGTTGCTTACCTCCGAAAATAGTTGGAGAGTGAGCACATGAATGAAGGTGATTCTATGGACAGTTTCTTAACGAAGATCAAAAACTTGAAGGAACAATTGATTTCTATTGATGAGGTTATACCAGATAGCTCACTTGTGCAGACCGTTCTGAATGGTCTTCCTGATTCATATCATAGTTTTGTTTCTACTCTTCGGTTGATGATGAAAGGCAATCCAAATGCCTTATCATTTGAGGAGTTAGTCTATGTTCTGTTGTCTAGGCAGAACAGGTCCATTATGCGAGTTGCAGATTAAGCTTTCCTGGCTAGTCAGAAGGGCAAAGGAAAATGGAGCTCTTCAACTAGTAAGCAGAAATCTGCTAATTCTGCACATTCAAAGAGGGAAGATAAAGATGAGAAGAAATTAGAAAAGCAGAAATTGTTTTGTAAGTACTGTAAAGGGAATGATCATATCATAAAGAACTGTCCAAAACCGGCTGCTAAAGAGGCAAAGAAGAAAGAGGCTGGAATGGTTGTTGAAGAGGCCTCTACACCAAAAACAGAGTCTGCTAATCTTGTGCACGAAGAAGAATGGGTGTTTACTACTGTCTATAGCTTTGATCCATCTTCTCATGAGCAATGCATGTCTGCAGTAGACTTAGATGTTTGGTATTTTGACAATGGGGCGACCAAACATATCACCTCACAACACAGTTTCTTCTCTTCACTCGAGCCTGCCCCTACAGGGAATACTGTTACATGCTCCAACAACTCCTCTTATCCTGTTATGGGAGTTGGTAAGATCATTTTGACTATTGCTCATGGTGGTTCTTTCACTTTGTCAGATGCTTTATTTGTGCCAGGGATCAAGAAGAACCTGTTATCAGTTTCTACATTACCCAAGATTGCGGCTTGGTTGTGAAATCTATTGATGGCAGGTGTACAATTCATGATCTGTCAAATGGCGATGTGATTATTGCTTTTAGCATTTTATGTCGTGGGCTGTATAAGCTCATAGACTATGAAAGATCTGTAAATGATTTGGCATGTGCAATAAATGATTCTTAGGCTATGTCAGATGCAAAGCTTTGGCATGCATGCTTTGGTCACCTGAATTTGCTAGTTTGCTACGCCTGCAGAAATCTGAAATGGTGTCCTCTTTGCCCAAACTTGAGGCACCTAGAAAACATAGTTGTGAAGGCTGCATTTTGAGAAAAATGCAGCGCTCAACCTTTCCAAAAGATGGTTCAGTTCGGGCTACTCAGAAGTTGCATCTTGTACATAGTGATGTCTGTGGTCCTATGCAGACACCTTCTTTTGGGAATTATCTTTACTTTGTGACTTTCATCGATGATTTTTCCATGCATGCATGGGTATATCCATTGAAGGCAAAGTCCTAAGTGTTTATATGCTTCAAACAGTTTTTGGTTTTGGCTGAAAATCTATTAAATCAGCATGTAAAATGGGCACCCTGCATTCTGATCGGGGGGGAATATATGTCTTCTGATTTTAATGCATTTCTAGCTGAACATGGGATACAACACCAATGTACAATGCCATATACACCTCAACACAATGGAGTTGCTGAACGAAAGAACAGGTCACTCATGGAGATGGCAAGGTGTACGGTCAAGAGTCAGGCTTTACCACATAGTTTCTGGCTTGAGGTTGTCATGTGTGCAGCATATGTACTGAACAGGTGTCCCACTAAAGCGTTGTAGTCTATCACTCCATATGAGGCTTGGCATGATCGCAAGCCATTTGTTTCTCATCTACGTGTTTTTGGTTGTTTAGCATATGCATTAGTGCCTGAACAACATCACAGAAAATTGGATGATAAAGCAGTAAAATGTATTTTTGTTGGGTACAGTTCTGAAAGTAAAGGCTATGGTCTGTATCATCCACATACTAAACGCATTCTGGTTAGCCGTGATGTTTTTGTGGAAGATGCTATTCAGCCATTGCTTTCATGTACTAAGGAGACATTTGTTAGCTCCAAAGACATGTATGATACTTTGCTGCCTCTTTTTACAGGTGGACATTCTAGTGCTGGTCCCAATGAGGCAACTTCTCAGCCTTTGCAGGTTTCATGTGATGATGCAGATCATTCCATTTCTGATGCAGATTTACATGATGCACTAGTTGATGAGAGAACTGATATTGAGCATGCAAAAACTATGCCAAAATGGCTGGTGCAGACTTTGCGTGACAACAAATTAGATGCACCTCTATCATATCGTACTCGTTCAGGCTCTCATAATGCCTCTTTTGCATCAGATTGCTATGTTATGGCTGCATCTAGTGTCTGTGATGAGAATGAGCCTGTTTCGTTTGATGAAGCACAAAATTCAGAAAATTGGATGGCTGTTATGCAATCTGAATATGATGCTATAATGAAGAATGGTACTTGCTCTTTATGTGACTTGCCTCCAGGCAAGAAGACCATTGGCACTAAGTGGGTATACACGTTGAAGCGTAAACCGAATGATACAGTTGACAGGTATAAGGCGAGGCTTGTTGCAAAGGGTTATGCACAGGAAAGAGGCATTGATTTTGATGAGACCTTTGCACCTACATGTCGTATGACTACTATTTAGAGCATCTGTGCACTTGCAGTGCATCATGGTTGGAATGTACATCAGTTGGACATTAAAACAGCATTTCTGAATGGTGACTTGCATGAAGAAGTGTATGTTTTTTAGCCCCGTGTCTTTGTGCAGAAAGGTCATGAAAACCAGGTGTGTAGGTTAAAGAAGGCATTATATGGTTTAAAGCAAGCACCACGTGCTTGGTATGAGATACATGCCTATCTGGTTGCACATGGTTTTGAGAACAGTCCAACTGAAAGCACCTTATATGTTAAGCACGTTAATGATGTGCTTCTGATCATTATTGTCTATGTTGATGACATGTTGCTCACTCGTCCTATTGAGAAGCATATTGCTGATTTTAAGGCTGATTTGCATGCCTCCTTTGAGATGTCTGATTTGGGGCATTTGCACCACTATTTGGGCATTCAGTTTATGCAAGTTGATGGTGGAATGGCTTTGTGTCAAATGAAATATATTGACACATTATTGCAGCATTTTGGCCTTGAAGACTATAAGCCTATTGCCACTCCTATGGAGACAGGTTTATGATTGAGTCTTCATGATGCTGGAGATGCATTTGATGTTATTCTCTATCAACAGGCTGTTGGATGCTTGATCTACTTATGCAATACTCGTCCAGATATTCAGTTTGCTTTCTCACAGATGAGCAGGTTTATGCATTGCCTAGGAGTCAAGCATTGGCAGGTAGTTAAGCGCATCTTTTGCTATTTGAGTGGTACTCGACTACCTTGGTTGTTTTATCCCAAGGGGGGATCACTACCGCCAGATTTGCATGCTTTTTTTTACTCTGATTGGGCAAGTTGCTATGACACTCGTGTGTCCACTAGTGGCTTTTGCGTCATGCTTGGTAGCTCATGTATATCTTGGTTGAGCAAGAAGGAGCCTACTGTGGCCACTTCCAGTTGTGAGGCTGAGTATAGGGCAGCTTTCACAGCGACGGTTGAGTGTGTGTGGCTCAGACACCTTATGGCTGATTTGGAAGTTGGTCAGACTTCTGCCACCACCATCTTCACTGACAGTTAGAGCGCATTGGCAGTTGTGAGGAACCCTGTGTTCCATGCTCGCACTAAGCACATTGAGGTGCATTATCACTATGTCAGGGAGAGGTTCTCTGCTCGGGAGATCAGCTTGGCATATGTGCCCACGCAGGAGAACATTGCAGACGTTTTCACGAAGGCTCTGCCTAGGGAGAAGTTTGAAGCTTTCCACAACGCTTTGGGCTTACTTCCTTTTGTGGAGTGATTTCCACATAGCTTGGCACTTCCTTATACTTGAGTGCGAGCTCCTTGTTCACCGCATCACTCCTAGGGGGGATTTGTTGGTATATTTAAGTAGTGATGTGTGTGAACACACTAGGATCGCCGGGGGACTTTTTTCCCTCTTTAGGAGGTTTTTTTCCCGTCTTGTATATACGCCTATTGCCCTAATGGGCTACTTATCTTTGTACATTCTCTAGTAATACATTCAGTATTGTGTGTAGTGCTCGAAGCTTCTTCTTCTTCGTTGTGCTATTTGCGTGCTTTCGTGGACGTCTAACTCCAACATTGGATTCGCTTTCATCATCAATCGAAGAGTCAAAGCAAAACTCTAATATGAATCTGGAAGACCGTTCATAATAGTTTGCACAAGTGAACTGTCAGGCAAGACTTCATCAACAGAAATCAACAACTCTTTCAAATCTTTGATCTTTGTCAAAAATTTGTCCATGGAATCTCCTTCATTCATGTGCTCACTCTCCAATTTTTTTGAAGGTAAGCAACAGGAGCCTCATTCCTTGCTTGGTATAAAGTGGTAAGTGTATCCCAAGCATCCTTTGTTGTTTTGCAAGAGCGAATGTGAGGAATAATGGCAGGTTCGATAGACAAGGCTATCAATGCATGTGCCTAAGCATCTGTGGCATCCCAAGAAAGTTGCTCAATAGTAGGTGGAGCACAAATCGCAACACGAATAGGAACCTGATGAATATCACCATCTTCAATGCCATCTGTATCACCTCCAATAATTGTATTTGTGGGTGTAATAGGATGTTTTTCAACACCGTGCACAATATTCCATAGTCCTTTTGCAACCAATACATGATGCATCATATAAGCCCATAATGGGTGATTGGTACCATCCAACTTATCCTCAATAGCCAACATACAAAATACATCATTACTTTCAGCCATGGCCATTGACTAAAATACCCTGATGTAGAAAAATGATAATATCTCAAAAAGTTGAATAAAACTATGTTTTCAAGTTTTGCTAAACGTGTAGCAGACTTCGAGGCGCTTATACTAGCAAACCAAAACCTATATATATCTTTGGCACAAAAGATGAAATTGTGTGTGGAAGCGCTATGATGGTGCATTTGGAGGCCAAAATGAGTGTAGATCGCGATTTCGACAGGTCAAAGCAATAAAAATTTGAACTTTGAATTGTCTTGAGTATCCTTGCCAATTGTCATGCGATTATGAGAATGTGATTGAGAGATGTCGATGACACACTAGATGAATCAATGCAGTTAAGGTCATTACTGATGTTGTATGACCAAGATATAAGAAACATGAGAAGCTCCCTTCAAATTTGAATTTATGAGCAAAAAATAAATCTACATATTTGAAAATGACTTCAAAAAACACCTGTGAAAGGACATCAGTTTGATGGAGTGATTTTAGCAAAGCAATTGTATTTGAAATCTAGAGACTTGAATAGATGAGATTCTCAAACCCTGAGATTCATAGGTAATGGTATATTTCAAACTTTTTACCAGCTTTCTGAATAAAAGATGATGCACCCATAAAGAACATTAGGGGCCTAAATTTCCACAGTGAATCAACGTGGAAAAATGCAGGAACCTGGATATCATTTGGCGATTCAAAACTAGAAAGAAAACATTTTCGCTTGCTTCATATTACATTAGTAATTTTTCTGCTCTGCCTAGGGCAAAATCATTTATGTCATAATTTTGAAAAGGCAAGAAATAAGATTTTGCATAACAGAACAATATTGTAACATCAAAGTCCAACCATTGAAAGCTCTTCTTCAACTAGGAATATTTACTTCTAAATCTTTCTAACTTGCAACCATGCCAAGCCTCATATGGAGTGATTGATTGCAATGCTTTGGTGAGATGTCTATTAAGTACATATGTTGCACACATAATAGCCTCAAGCTATAGCTTATGTGGTAAAGGCTGACTTTTGACCATATACTTAGCCATTTCTATGAGAGACCCTTTTTTTTTTTACAACTCCATTTTGTTGAGGTGTATACAATGTTCTACAATGATGTTTTATCCCATGCATAGCTAGAAATGCTTCTCATAGCACTTGGAATACTTTCCTCAAGTATTCAAAGTGTTCCTCCTCTAATCTACTATAGATCCCAATCATCTAAAATGGCTACTATGATCCCTTGATATGAGTGTAGAAAACTATTCATGAGCTTCATGAAAGTGGCCAGAGCATTGGTGAGACCAAAGGGCATCACCAAAAATTCATAATGCCATAATGTCCATGTCTAGTCCTAAAAGCAATTTCAGGGACATCCTCTACCCTAATTCTAATATGATGATACCCGACCTAAGTTCATGCTTCCTAAACACCTAGCTTGATGCAACTGATAAAATAGGTCTTCCAACCTAGGCATTGGAAAACTATTTTTTATTGTTACCTTGTTTAATGCTCTATAATCTATACATAGTCTCATAGAGTCATCTATCTTTTTCACTAGGAGTATTGATAATGCTCAAGGTGAGTTACTTGGTCTAGTGAAGACTTTATCTAAATAATCCTGAAGTTGCTTCTCTACCTCTTCATGTTGAGATACACTAAGCCTATAAGGTGGCTTACAAATCGGGTTAGTGTCAGTAACTACCTCAATGGCATGGTCAATGGCCCCTCTCTCTGGTGGTATCCCTGTAGGAAGGTCAATGGGAAAAACATCTTTAAATTCAAACATTAAATCCTTAACACTCTTGCAAAAATCATTAATGGAAATTCCCATCCTTATTTACATTACTTTCATGAAAATATACATCACATTGAGTGCATATACAATCCTCAAGATCATAACTATACAATAAAAAGTTTTGTGTGCAAGCTAAAAATGAAACAAAGTATCTAACTCTAAGAATGAGATGAGAGGTACACTAGGTACATCTCTCTCTTCCTGAATACAAAACCTACTTCCATTCTTCACAAACTAAAGAGTGTTGTTCTGATAGTTGCATTTAAGTGTTCCTCCCAACCCCCAAAGTCACTCTCTACTTAACACAAGGTATATCCTCTCCATATTCATAATTTGCTTTACAGTATTTGCAAAACAATTTTTGCTTTTGTGATTTCTTCTCATATTTGTCTTCCTTCTTCGAATGTGTAGCGTTTGTAGATTTCTGCTTACTAGTAGAAGAGCTCCATTTTCCTTTGCCCTTCTGACTAGCCAAGAATGGTTGATCTGCAACACGCATAATAGACCTATTCTGCCTAGACTGGACTTCCTACAACAAACAAAAACTAACTCTTCAAATGTTAAGGGATTTGGATTTCCTCTCATCATCAAATGAAGAGTAGAAGCGAAACTCTGATATGAGTCAGGAAGACCATTTAGAACAGTCTACACAAGTGAACTGTGAGGAAGGACTTGATCTACAGAAATAATTTGTTCCTTCAAATCCTTGATCTTTGTCAGAAAACTATCCATAGAATCACCTTCATTCATGTGCTCACTCTCCAATTATTTTCGGAGGTAAGCAACACGAGCCTCATTCCTAGCATGGAACAATGTGATAAGTGTATCTGAAGCATCCTTAGCTATTCTGTAAGAGCGAATGTGAGGAATAATGGCACACTTGATAGACAAAGCTATCAATGCATCTGCACAAGCATCTCTGCCATCCCAATGAATTTGCTTTGTAGTAGGTGCAACAAAAACATGAGCACAAACAATAATGTACAGAATATCACCATCTTTGACACCTTCTGCATTAGCTTCACTACGTGCAGTTGTAACAATTGCAGGTGTGATATGACATTTTTCAACACCCTACACAATGTTCCACAATCCTTTTGCAACCAATACATGTTGCATCATATAAGCCCATAATGGGTAGTTGGTACCATCCAACTTATCCTCAACAACCAACATATGGAATACATCACTGCTTTCATCCATGGCCGGTGACTAAAATACCTTGATGCAGAAAATGGACTGTATCTCAAAAAGTTGAACAAAACTTCCGAGATGAATTCTGCTAACTTGTAGCAGACTTTGAGATGCTTATATTGGCGAATCGAAACTGGTACATATCTTTGGTGCAAAAAGGTAAAATAGCCTGCACAAGGGCTGTGATAGTGCATTCGAAAGCCAAAACACCCTAAGTATGCTCACCAAGTTTCGTGTGATTCTGAGACTGCAACTAGAGAGATGTCAACAATGCCGTAGATGAAGCAGCGACCTGCTCTAATACCAATTGTTGGAGTTAGATGTCTGCGAAAGCATGAAAATAGCACAAGGAAGAAGAAGAAGAAGAAGCTTGGAGCACAACACACAAGAGTGAATGTATTACCACTAGAATGTACAAACATAAGTAGCCCATTAGGGAAATAGGCATATATACAAGCTAGGGGGGAAAAACTCCTAAAGAGGGAAAATTTGTTGATGATGTATGTACAATTCATGATATATCAAATGGCAACATCATTATTGCTTCTAGCATTTTATGTCGTGGTCTGTATAAGCTCATAGATTATGCAAAATTTGGGAATGATTCGGCATGTGCAGTTCAAGATTCTTAGGCTATGTTAGATGCAAAGCTTCGACATGCACGCTTTGATCATCTGAATTTTGCTAGTTTGCTATGCATGTAGAAATATGAAATGGTGTCCTCTCTGCCCAAACTTGAGGCACCTGGTAAACATGTTTGTGAAGGTTGTATTTTGGAAAAAATGCAATGTTCCTCCTTCCCAAAAGATGGTTCAGTATGAGCTACTCAAAAATTGCAACTTGTTCACAGTGATGTTTGTGGTCCTATGCAAACATCTTTTTTGGGAAGTACCTTTACTTTATGACTTTCATTGATGATTTTTTTAGGCATACACGGGTGTATCCACGAAAACCCAAGTCCAAAGTGTTTATATGATTCAAATGGTTTATGGTTTTGGTTGAAAATATATCAACATGCGAAATGGGCACCCTCTGTTCTGATCGAGGGGGGGAATACATGCCTTCTGATTTAATGCATTTCTGGTTGAACACAGGATAAAACATTAGTGTACAATGCCATACACACCTCAACAGAATGGAGTTGCTGAAAGGAAAAATAGGTCACTCATGGAGATGGCGAGGTGTATGCTCAAAATTCAGGCTTTACCACATAGCTTTTGGCTTGAGGTTGTTATGTGTGCAGTATATGTACTTAACAGGTGTCCCACTAAAGCATTGCAATCTACACTCCACATGAGGCTTGGCAATGCTATCTATTGCTCATCTGTGTGTCTTTGGTTGTCTGGCATATGGATTAGTGCCTGAACAAGAATGTAGGAAATTGGATGATAAAGCAGTGAAATGTATTTTTGTTGGGTATAGTTTTGAAAGCAGATAAGGCTATCATCTGTATCATCCAAAGACTAAACACATTTTGGTTATTCGTAATGTTGTTTTGGTGGAAGATGCAATTCAACCATTACTTTCATGCACCAAGGAGACTTTTGCTGGATCTAGAGATGTGTATGAAACTTTGCTTCCTCTTTTTATAGATGGACAATCAAGTGCTAGTTGGAATGAGGAAATTTCTAAATTTTCACAGGTTTCATGTGATGATGTAGATCATTCTATTTCTGATGCAGATTTACATGATGCACTTATTGATGAGAGGAATGATATAGAGGATGCAAAAACTATGCCAAAATGGTTGGTGTAGGCTTTGCAAGATAGCAAATTAGATGCACCTTTGTCATATCGTACTCGTTCAGGCTCTCATAGTGCTTCTTTTGCATCAAATTTCTATGGTATGGCTGCCTCTAGTCTTTGTGATGAGAATGAGCCTATTTCATTTGGTGAAGCACAAAATTCAAAAAATTGGATGGCTACTATGCAATCAAAATGTGATGCTATTATGAAGAATGGTAACTGCTCTTTATGTGACTTGTCTCATGGAAAGAAGGCCATTGACATTAAGTGGGTATACAAGTTGAAGCATAAGCATGATGGGAAAGTTGATAGGTATAACTCTAGGCTTTTTGCAAAAGGTTATGCTCAAGAAAGATGCAATGATTTTGATGAGAACTTTGCTCCCACATGCCGAATGACTACTGTTCATAGCATTTGTGCACTTCTAGCTCATCATGGTTGGAATGTACATCAATTGGACATTAAAACTGCATTTCTGAATGGTGACTTGCATGAAGAAGTGTATGATTTTTACCCCCATGGTTTTGTGTAGAAACGGCATGAAAACAAAGTGTGCAGGTTGAAAAAGGCATTATATGGTTTGAAGCAAGCACCACGTGTTTGGTATGAAAAGATGCATGCCTACTGGATTGCACATGGTTTTGAGAACATTCCAATTAAGAGTACCTTATATGTTAAGCACGCAAATGATGTGCCTTTGATCATTTTGGTCTATGTTGATGACATGCTACTCACTGGTCCTAATGGGAAGCATATTGCTGATTTTAAGGCTGATTTGCATGCCTCATTTGGGATGTTAGATTTGGGGCATTATCATTATTTGGGTGTTTAATCTATGCAAGTTGATGGCAGAATAGCTTTGTGTCAAAAAAATATATTGACACATTATTGCAGTGTTTTTGCCTTAAAGACTACAAACTTATTTCCACTACTATGGAAACAAGTTTAGAGTTGAGTCTTCATGATGTTGGACGTGCATTTGATGCCGTTCTCTATCAATAGGATATTGGGTGCTTGATTTACTTATGCAAAACTTGGCTTTATATTTAGTTTCCTGTCTCACAAATGAGAAGGTCTATGCATTGCCCAGGTGTCAAGCATTGAAAAGTGGTTAGGCACATTTTTTTGCTACTTGAGTGGTACAAGAATACTTGGATTGTTTTATCCCAAGGGGGATCACTACTGCCATATTTACATGCTATTTCTAACTCTGACTGGATTGATTGCTATGAAACTGATGTGTCCATCGATGGTTTTTGCTTCATGCTTGGTAGCTCATGCATATCTTGGTTGAACAAGAAACAGCTTGTTGTGGCCACTTCTAGTTGTGAGTCTGAGTATAGGGCATCTTTCAGAATGACTATTGAGTGTCTGTAGCTCAAACGACTTATGGATGATTGTGGTTTTGTTCAATCTTTTGCCACCAACATCTTCATTGACAGTGAGAGTGCATTGGCAGTTGCGAGGAACCCTGTGTTCCATACTTGCACTAAGCACATTGAGGTGCACTATCATAATGTCAGGGAGAGGTTCTTTGCTGGAGAGATTAGTTTGACATATGTGCCCATAGAGGAGAATGTTGGAGACCTTTTCACAAAAGCTCTACCTAGGGAGAAGTTTGAAGATTTCTGCAAAGCTTTGGGCTTACTTCCTTTTGTGGATTAATTCCACATAGCTTGGCACTTCTTTATACATGAGTGTCAACCCCTTGTTCACTGCATCAATCCCAGGGGGGATTTGTTGAAATATTTTGGTAGTGATGTGTGTGAACACACTGGGACTGCCACATCACTTTTTTCCCTCTTTTGGAGGTTTTTTCCCTAGCTTGTATATATGCCTATTACTGTAATTGGTGACTCATCTTTGTACATTCTCTTGGTAATACATTCAATATTTTTTGTTGTGCTCCAATCTTCTTCTTCTTCCTTGTGCTGTTCACATGCTTCCACAGACCTTAAACTCCAACATACCCATTGTGTTGGCCTATGGCCCTTCACCTAGCTTCTATCCAGATCACCATCTAAGCTCCATATAGGGAGTGCATGTGTGGATAGAACCATCTATATCTTGTGTAGTGTTTGAGATCCATTGCATTAAAGCTATGAGTTTGAGTTTAGTTGAGTTAAGTTCATCGTCTACTCATTTTGAGTCCACTTTACATTATAACAACGTCTCTTATGTTATTCCCATTAGTAGAAATATATGTCTTTCTCTCTAACCTCGATCCTATATATGTTGTGGTAACTGCTACATGGTATTATAGTTGCATCACTAGTTCATCAATATTTGTCACCATTACTTTTTCTTATAGACACACACTTGGCTTAGTAATTAAGTCTCAAACATGGGAAGGAGGAGGTCTTGTGTTCAAACCCATGGGGAGCATGAGGAGTGAGTATTTCTTGAAGAGCTCTCGAGATTTCTAGAAGCATCCACTCAAGTTGAGTTGAGTTGAAAGGGACGTAACTCAAGTTGTAAGTACACCTAACATTAGTAGACTCTAGTGGAAGGTGTGAAAGCAATGGTGAGGTTACACATGCATATGTAGACTATTGTTAACTCTAGAGGTCAAGGTTTGTTCCAAAATCTATATAGTGGTAGGTTGATTGGAGAATCACCAGTCATTTCTCCCTCATGTGTGGAGGTTAGGTTCTAGATTAATTAGAGTGGGAAATCGCCACTTGGTATGAAATCCTCCTTATACAATCACCACTTGGTATGAAATTGTGTTTTTATTTTTAGATAATGGAGATGTACCTATCAAAATGATTAAGGTTACAAGAGAGAAGATGGCTATATGCAGCAAGCAATTTGATTTGATATTGGGACAATTATACTACAAGGATATTATTGGAACTTGTCTAAAGTACATACCTACTCATGAATTTCATGCAAACATTTCAAATCCCCATTCAAGAGTCATATGATCTCATTTTCGTACACACTCATGGTCAAAAAACTTTTGTAGCTAGGATAATGATGGCCCATATTGCATAAGGATATGCATCAACAAATGCAACTCTATGAAACTTGCCAAAGGATGGGAGGGTTTTTGCTTTTCCATCATTTCCCTCTACAAGTTTTGACTTTGGATCCATTCCAAAAATGGGGTTTAGATCTCATAGGTCTTATGTCTCCCTGCCACATGACTAAGTGTCACTCTAGCACAATGGTGAGTACCAACGTGAGGAGAACCACCTTGTAATTGAATCTATGGAGATGTGAGGATGGTATGATGATCATGAACAAGTGGAGTGCACAAGTGAGTGAGTGAGAAGCACACAAGCATGCACACACATACATACACACACACACACACACAAGGTAAGACAAACAGAAGAATAATGGAAACTTGTATTACACTAACTTTAAAATACGATCATGCTCTTACAAGCTCAAATCCCAAAAATGCTAACCTCCAAAATGAACTCTCTAGCTCTTTTCTAGAATAGTTTTAGCTTAGTTTAGATCTAGTGTCTAGCCTAGTTAAAAATTAGGTTTCTAGGCTAATTTGGAGGCTCAAACAAGCTTAGAAAATGATGAAAATTGACAGGTAGCTTTCTCTAAAACTCATCAAGCTCAAGGACTCCTTGACTTGAACAAAATGGAGTTTGAAGTACCAAAATCAAATACTTACAATGAAGGTAGTGATAAAAATCAATGTTTGATTACATGATGGATTGTGAAAGATTGTAACTAGCCTATTCTTTGCCTGATCGGCATTGAATGATTTGTTTGCTTGGTCCCTCTTGTTCTTCTTGCTCGATCTCTTTTCTTTGACTTCCCTACCACATATTACCTTGGCAGCTTACTCCACCTTGGCCGCTAACACTCCCCCCTCTCTCATGTCTGTCATCCCTTATAGACCCTTGTTGGGGAGGGCGATCCGTGTAATATTGTACCACATGAGCTGCTAATTCATGTTCTTTTATTTTGAGTGCTTTGGCAAGATCCATCTACATCGATCCCAATCTATAAGGCCTAGCATGTCTGGATGTGGTAATCTTGATTGTTTTGCATGGATGGCTTGCTCAACCATAAATAGTTGTAGAAGATGAGTATGCCTTGGTATAAATATCTCTAAATGATATTTGCAAAAACCAGTTGAGAACATTTCTTCAAATGTTTGTTTTTAGTAGGTCAATAGGTACTTTATATGAGAATGTCAAGCATATATTGTATGGATAGAGGGTGTTGTTGATGGAGAGTCAGCACATGAATGAAGGTGATTCTATGGACACTTTTCTAACAAAGATCAAAGACTTGAAGGAACAATTAATTTCCGCTGATGAGGTTATACGAGATAGCTCACTTGTGCAGACTGTTTTGAATGGACTTCCTAATTCATATCAGAGTTTTGCTTCTACTCTTCGGTTCATGATGAAAGTCAATCCAAATGCCTTATCATTTGAGGAGTTAGTCTCTGGTCTGTTGCAGGAAGATCAATCCAGGCAGAACAGGTCCATTATGTGTGTTGCAGATCAAGCTTTCCTGGCTAGTCAGAAGGGCAAAGGAAAATGAAGCTCTTCAACTAGTAAGCAAAAATCTGCAAATGCTGCACATTCGAAGAAGGAAGATAAAGATGAGAAGAAATCAGAAAAGCAAAAATTGTTTTGCAAGTACTATAAAGGGAATGATCATATCTAAAGAAATGTCCAAAACTGGTTGCTAAAGAGGCAAAGAAGAAAGAGGCTGGAATGATTGTTGCAGAGGCCTCTACACCAAAAAGAGAGTCTACTAATCTTATGCAAGAAGAAGAATGGGTGTTTATTACTGTCTACAGTTTTGACCCATCTTCTCATGAGCAATGCATGTCTAGAGTAGACTCAAATGTTTGGTATTTTGACAGTGGGGCGACCAAACATATTACCTCACAGTACAATTTCTTCTCTTCACTCGAGCCTGCCCCTATAGGGAATACTGTTACATGCACCAACAACTCCTCTTATCCTGTTATGGGAGTTGGTAAGATCATTTTGACTACTGCTGATGGTAGTTCTTTCACTTTGTCAGATGCTTTATTTGTGCGAGGGATCAAGAAGAACCTGTTATCAGTTTCTGCATTAGCCATGATTGGCTTGGTTGTGAAATTTGTTGATGAAATGTATACAGTTCACGATCTGTCAAATGGCGATGTGATTATTGCTTCTGGAATTTTATGTCATGGGCTGTATAAGCTCATAGACTATTAAAGATCTCTGAATGATTCGGCATGTGTAGCACATGATTCTCAGGCTATGTCAGATACAAAGCTTTGGCATGCACGCTTTGGTCATAAGAATTTTGCTAGTTTGCTATGCCTGCAGAAATCTGAAATGGTGTCCTCTTTGCCCAAACTTGAGGCACCTGGAAAACATGTTTGTGAAGGCTGTATTTTGGGCAAAATGCAGCATTCCTCATTTCCAAAAGATGGTTCAATTTGGGCTACTAAAAAATTGCAGCTTGTACATAGTGATGTCTATGGTCGTATGTAGACACCTTCTTTTGGCAATTATCTTTACTTCGTGACTTTCATTGATGATTTTTCCAAGCATGCATGGGTATATCCATTGAAGGCAAAGTCTGAAGTGTTCATGTGCTTCAAACAGTTTTTGGTTTTGGCTGAAAATCTATCAGCATGTAAAATGGGCACCCTCCATTCACATCGAGGGGGGGGAATATATGTCTTCTGATTTTAATGCATTTCTGGCTGAACGTGGGATAAAACACCAGTGTACAATGCCGTATACACCTCAAAAGAATGGAGTTGCTGAACAAAAGAATAGGTCACTCATGGAAATGGCGAGGTGTATGGTCAAGAGTCAAGCTTTACCACATAGTTTTTGGCTTGAAGCTGTCATGTGTGCAACATATGTACTTAACAGGTGTCCCACTAAAGCATTGCAGTCTATCACTCCATATGAGGCTTAGCATGATCGGAAGCCATCTGTAGCTCATCTCTGTGTTTTTGGTTGTTTGACATATGCATTAGTGCCTGAACAACATCGCATAAAATTGGATGATAAAGCAGTAAAATGTATTTTTGTTGGGTACAATTCTGAAAGTAAAGGCTATCGTCTATATCATCCACAGACTAAATGCATTCTGGTTAGCCATGATGTTGTTGTTGTGGAAGATGCTATTCAGCCATTTCTTTCATGTACTAAGGAGACATCTGTTAGATCCAAAGACATGTATGATACTTTGCTGCCTCTTTTTACAGGTGGACAGTCTAGTGCTTGTTCCAATGAGGTAAATTCTCAGCCTTTGCAGGTTTCATGTGATGATGTAGATCATTCCATTTCTGATGCAGATTTACATGATACACTAGTTGATGAGAGAGCTGATATTGAGTAGGCAAAAACTATGCCAAAATGGTTGGTGTAGACTTTACGTGACAACAAATTAGATGCACCTCTATTATATCATACTCGTTCAGGCTCTCATAGTGCCTCTTTTGCATCAGATTGCTATGCTATGACTGCATCCAATCTCTCTGATAAGAATGAGCCTGTTTCATTTGATGAAGCACAAAATTCAGAAAATTGGATGGCTGCTATGCAATCTGAATATGATGCTATAATGAAGAATGGTACTTGGTCTTTATGTGACTTGCCTCCTGGCAAGAAGGCCATTGGGACTAAGTGGGTATACAAGCTGAAGCGTAAGCCTGATGGTATAGTTGATAGGTATAAGGCTAGGCTTGTTGCAAAGGGTTATACGCAGGAAAGAGGCATTGATTTTGATGAGACCTTTGCACCTACTTGCCGAATGACTACAGTTTGTAGCATATGTGCACTTGTAGCTCATCATGGTTGGAATGTACATCAGTTGGACATTAAAACAACATTTCTGAATGGTGACTTGCATGAAGAAGTGTATGTTTTTTAGCGCCATGGCTTTGTGCAAAAAGCACATGAAAACTAGGTGTGCAAGTTAAAGAAGGCATTATATGGTTTAAAGCAAGCACCACGTGCTTGGTATGAGAAGATACATGCCTATCTGATTGCACATGGTTTTGAGAACAGTGCAACTGAAACCAACTTATATGTTAAGCGTGCTAATGATGTGCTTCTAATCATTGTTGTCTATGTTGACGACATGGTGCTCACAAGTCCTATTGAGAAGCATATTGCTGATTTTAAGGCTGATTTGCATGCCTCATTTGAAATGTCTAATTTGGGTCATTTGCATCACTATTTGGGCATTCAGTTTATGCAAGTTGATGGTGGAATGGCTTTGTGTTAAACGAAATATATTGACACATTATTGCAGTGTTTTGGCCTTGAAGACTGTAAGTCTATTGCCACTCCTATGGAGATAGGTTTACGATTGAGTCTTCATGATGCTGGAGATGCATTTGATGCTGTTATCTATTAGCAGGCTATTGGATGCTTGATTTACTTATGCATTACTTGGGCAAATATTCAGTTTGCTATCTCATAGATGAGCAGGTTTATGCATTGCCTAGGACTCAAGCATTGGCAGGCGGTTAAGCGCATCTTTCGCTACTTGAGTGGTACTCGGATACTTGGGTTGTTTTATCCCAAGGGGGGATCATTACCACCATATTTGCATGCTTTTTTTGACTCTAATTGGGCTGGTTGCTATGACACTCGTGTATCCACTAGTGGCTTTTGCTTCATGCTTGGTAGCTCATGTGGTTGAGCAAGAAGCAGCCTACTGTGGCCACTTCTAGTTGTGAGGCTGAGTATAGGGCAACTTTCATAGCGACTGTTGAGTGTGTGTGGCTTAGATGCCTTATGGCTGATTTGGGTGTTGGTAAGTCTTTTGCCACCAGCATCTTCACTGATAGTCAGAGCACATTGGCAGTTGCGAGGAACCCTGTGTTCCATGCTCACACTAAGCACATTGAGGTGCATTATCACTATGTCAAGGAGAGGTTCTATGCTAGGGAGATCAGCTTGGCATATGTGCCCACGTAGGAGAACCTTGTAGACCTTTTCACGAAGGCCCTACCTAGGGAGAAGTTTGAATCTTTCTGCAAAGCTTTGGGCTTACTTCCTTTTGTGGAGTGATTTCCACATAGCTTGGCACTTCCTTATACATGAGTGCCAACTCCTTGTTCACCTCATCACTCCCAGGAGGGATTTGTTGATATATTTAGGTAGTGATGTGTGTGAACACACTAGGACCGTCGAGACACTTTTTTCCCTCTTTAGGAGGTTTTTTTCCCCCAGCTTGTATATACGCCTATTTCCCTAATGGGCTACTTATCTTTGTACATTCTCTATTAATACATTCAATATTGTGTGTTGTGCTCCAAGCTTCTTCTTCTTCCTTGTGCTATTTGTGTGCTTCCGCAGACGTCTATCCCTAACAAGTGTGGTGCTCCTATCATAAACTAAGTCGAAGTTCCCTTCACTAAAACTTGGTGCCAAAATGTATGGAGCTTTTACTTTCCTTAATGTCTTGAAAACCATGACCATCAACTTGAGTATGTTTGTACACATCTTGGCTACTCTGTCAGACATATGCTTTGAACGTGGAGTCCAATGGCATATTGTGGACACCATGTAGGCCACTGTAGGAGGTCCTCGGGGTGGAACAAAGTAGGGATAGTTTACCCAATCTGAGCACCTTGGACTGTTCCTGACCTTGATTGCAAACACAAGCCATATTCTTTTACATGGTAGTAGACCATAGCATGGATTGTAGATGAAGTGCGTGGGCATAGTAGACCATGTACGCATCATCTTAGGATAATTCTCGAGTAAATTAGGACAGTAGTGAGATTGAATTATATTACCTCGTTGGGCATGCTCGAGAACGTTACTAGGTTGAAATTGCATGGCAAAGGTTGGTTCTATGCCTATCACATGCTTGATCTTTGTGTTGTAATAGGCTAACATATGCATGAGCTATTAAGCATGAAGCAAAAACCACTAGTGGACACATGACTGGACACATGACTATCATAACAAACAGAATCTTTAGAAAAAGCATGTAAATCTAGCATTAATGATCCCCCTTTGGGATAAAACAACCCAAGTAGTTGGGTACACATCAACTAGAAAAAAATATGTTTAACTACTTTCCAATGCTTGACATCTAGGAAATGCATTAACTTGCTCATATAATAGACAATAAATTGAACATCATGTTAGGTTAGTATAAGTAAATCAAGCATCAAACAACTTGCTCATAGAGAACAACATCAAGTGCATCTCTAGAATCATAAAGACTCAAACCTAAACCAATCTCCATAGGATTGGTAATAGTTTTGCAATCTTATAGGCCAAAATTTTGCAATAATATTTAAGTGCATCTTGTTTGACACAATGTTATTCCCCCATCAACTTGCATTAAATGAATGCCTAGAAAATGATGCAAAAGCCCCAAATCTAACATCCCAAAAGAATCATGAAAAACAACCTTAAATTCAATAATATGTTCTTGTTAGGACTAGAAAGAAACATATCATCAACATATACAACAATGATCAGAAGTGCATTGTTTGCACGCTTGACATATGCTCTCTATTAGATTGTTCTCAAATCCATGTGCTAGCAAGTAGGCAAGTATCTTTTCATACCAAACACATGGTCCTTGCTTCAATCCATATAATGCTGTTTTATGCCCTTTATGCACAAATACACGAGGCTCAAATACATACATTTTTTCATGTAAGTCATTGTTCAGAAATGTGGTTTGTAATGTTCAACTGATGTATATTCCAACCACGATGAGCTGCAACTACATAGATGCTAGAAAAGGTGGTCATTCAATAGGTGGGAGCAAAGGTCTCATCAAAGTAAATTCCCTTTTCTTGACCATAACTTTAGCAACAAACCTAGCCTTATGCTTATCAATTGTTCCATCAGACTTGCAATACCCACTTAGTGCCAATGACCTTTTTTCAAAGATACAATTCACATAAAGACCAAGAAGCATTCTTCATAATGGCATCAAATTTTGATTGCATAACAACCATCCAATTTTTTTATTTTTGATCTTCATAAAAAACAAGCCCAATTGCATCAGAAAGACTAGAGACATACATTTTATAACAACCTTATGCAAAAGAAGCATTATAAGAGCTTAAACAAGTATGATATGACAAAAGTGCATCTAGCTTGCTATCTCTCAAAGTCTACACCAAACATTTAGGCATAGTGTTTGCTTATTTAATGTCAGCTCTCTCATCAATAAGTGCACCATGTAAAATTTGCATCTTAAATAAAATGGTATGCATCATCATTTTTGAAACATGTAAAGGCTGAGAAATTGCCTCACTAAGAGCAACATTTGACTACGTACCTATAAAACAAGGTAGCAAAGTGTCATACACGTCCTTTGAGCTAATTGATGTGCCCATGGTACATGAAATTAAGGGTTGAATTGCATCTTCCATGAAAAGAGCACCATGACAAGCCAAAATGTGTTTAGTCTGTGGACAATATAAGCAATAGCCTTTGCTTTTATTATTGTACCAAAAAAAGAAACATTTTGTAGCCTTATCATCCAATTTTCTCTGATGTTGTTATGACATTAATGCATACGATAGACAACAAAAAACATGCAGATGAGCAATAGATGGCTTGCAACCATGCAAAGCCTCATATGGAGTGATATGCTACAATGCTTTAGTGGGATACTTGTTAAGTACATATGTTGCACACATAATAGCCTCTTGCTAGAAGTTATGTGGTAAAGCCAAACTTTTGACCATAAGCTTTTCCATTTTCATGAGAGACCTATTCTTCCATTTAGAAACTCCATTTTTTTGAGGTGTATACCACACTATATACTGGTGTTTTATCCCACACTTAGTAAGAAATGCATTGATTTCAGAAGACATATAACCCCCTCGAACAAAATGGAGGGTGCCCACTTTAAATATTGATAGATTTTTAGCCATAATAAGGAACATTGTGAAGGAAATAAACACTTCAAACTTTTCTTTCAATGTTTATATCCATTCATTCTTAGAAAAATCATTAGTGAAATTCACAAATTATAGATAATTCCCAAATGAAGGTGTTTGCATAGGACCATAACCATCAATGCGGAAAAGCTTCCATTTATGTGTAGCTCTAACTAAACTGTCTTGGGGAAGGAAGAACATTGCATTTTACCTAAAATACAAATCTCACAAACATGCTCAAAAGCTACCTCAAGTTTGGGCAAAGGGGACACCATTTCAAATTTCTTGAGGTGAAGCAAACTAGCAAAATTCAAATGATCAAAGCATGCATGCCAAAGTTCTGCATCAAAAATAGCCTATGAATCACGCAAGTTAATATGTTTAGTTGCACTACTATTTGAATACCTAACATGAGAGTCTCCTATAGACATACACTCCTCATGAGATGATGGATCAAGGTTAGAAGACTCAATTTTAGAGAGGCCACTGTAGTAACCATTCCAACCTCATTATTCTTTGCCTCTTTTGTAACCACTTTAGGATAAATCATAATTGTTAGAGTTTGAGGACTGCTAAACCACACAAACAACACAAGGAAGAAGAAGAAACACAGAGAACAAGACAACACTGATTGTATTGCCAAATGAATTGTACAAAGATAAGTGACCCATTACAGTTATAGGAATATATACAAGATGGGGAAAAAAAGATCTCCTAAAGAGGGTGCCTTAATGGTCCTAAGTGTGTTCACACACATCACTACTAGAATATATGAAAAAATTTCCTTCTAGGAGTGATGCGGTAAACAAGGAGATGGCACTCATGTATAAGGAAGTGCAAAGCTATGTGAAATGAAATCAATCAACAAAAGGAAGTAAGCCCAAAACTTTGTGAAAAGCTTCAAACTTCTCTTGAAATAGATCCTTTATGAAAAGGTCTACAATATTATCTTGTGTGCGTACATAAGCCAAACATATCTCTTCAACAGAGAGTCTCTCCTTGAGATAATGATAGTGCACCTCAATGTGCTATGTGTGAGCATTGAACACATGGTTCCTCGCTCTACGTGTCACTAAAGATGGTGGTCGCATAAGATTGACGGATACCCAAATCAACCAAAATGTGTCTAAGCCACAAACACTCAACAATAATTGTGAAAGCTTCCCTATACTCAGCCTCACAACTAGAAGTGGCCACAATATGATGCTTCTTGCTCAACCAAGATATTCATGAGTTAGCAAGCATGAAACAAGAAACACTAGTGGACACATGAGTGTCATAGGAAACAATCTGATTTGAGTAAGAAAAAGGATGTAAATATGGCAATAATGACCCTCCATTGGGATAAAATAATCCAAATAGTTGGTACCACTTAAGTAGCAAAAGATGTACTTGATTTCCTATCAATGTTTGACACATGGGCAATGCATAGACCTACTTATCAAAGAGATAAAAACTCAATATTGAGTTGGGGTATGCATATGCAAATCAAGCTTCCAACAACCTACTAATGGAGAAAACATCAAATGCATCTTCAACATCATAAAGACTTAGCTATAAACATGTTTCCATGGGAGTGGCAATATGTATGCAATATTCAAGGGAAAAATGCTCCAATAATGTGTGGATCTGTTTTATTTGACACAAAGCTACTCCCCCATCAATTTGGATTAATTTAATGCCCAAATAATCATGCAAATGCCCAAAATTTAGTGTTTCAAAAAAGGCATAAAAATGAGCCTTAAATTTAGTAATATGCTCCTCATTAGGACCAATGAGTAGCATATCGTCAACATATACAACAATGATCAAAAGTACATCATCTACATTCTTAACGTATAAGGTGTTGTAAGTTGGATTGTTCTTAAATCCATGTGCTAGCAAGTAGGCATGTATCTTTTCATACCAAGCATGTGTTGCTTGCTTCAATCCATACAATCCCTTTTTAAATTTGCACACTTTGTTTTCATGCCCTTTTTGCACAAAACCATAGGGCTGAAATACATACAATTCTTCATGTAAATCATCATTTAGAAATGTAGTTTTGATGTCTTGCTGATGTACACTTCAACCATGATGAGGTCAAAGTGCACAAATGCTATGAATGATGGTCAATCCACATGTGGGAGCAAAGGTCTCATGAAAATCAATGCCCTTCTCTTGAGCATAACCTTTGGCAAGAAGCCTAGCCTTATACCTATCGATTCTTCCATCCGGCTTATGTTTTAGCTTTTATATCAATTTAGTGCCAATGTCATTATTCCTAGAGGTAAATCACATAAAGAACAAGTACCATTTTTTATCATAGCATCATATTCTGATTGCATAACAACCATTCAATTTTCTAAATTCTATTCTTCATCAAAAGAAATAGGCTCATTCTCATAAGAAAGACTAGAGAAAACCATTGCATAACATTATGACGCAAAAGAAGCATTATGAGAGGTTGAATGACAAAAATTATTTGATTGATGTGTGTGTGTCTCTCCTCCCATCCATATATACCCTCTTGTACTCTAAAAATAGCAATGTTTTGGAATAATCTAGTGTCAACATGTGGCCATCATGCAACACTTATCCCCATTACTATCAAGTACCTTAGGGTATCTCCCGAGCTTGGGACCTTGTCTAGCTAGCCCTTGTCCCTCACACACATGGACTGATCCCTATGGACCAATGTCATGATCCCTGTGGATCAATGTCTGACACTCTCCCCCTCTTCTAAAATCATTGTCCTCAATGATCAATGAGGGAAAGTACTTGCGAACCATAGCTTTTGATTCCCAAGTGGAGTCAATAAGTGGTAATCCTCTCTAGGCTACTAGATACTCCTAGATGACATGATTCCTCAATCACATCTATCTCCAATCTGTTCGGAAGAATGATTTGTGTTATCACTTTCTTGCAAAGAAACAATACCTTCTATTAGATTTTCCTCCCTAGAAATATACTTCCAAAGTTTACTAACATGAAATACTGGATGAACTCTACAATCTGGACGAAGCTCTAATCAATATGCAACTTCGCTTAGCTTTTTAACTATCTTCCAAGGTCCACAAAACCTTGGTGAAAGCTAACTACACTTATCCTACAGAGAGTGAAGTAGATCTAGTTGGTATATGAAGAAAGACTCTGTCTCCTTCCTCAAAGGATCTAGGAGATCTCTTCCTATCATCATACTCTTTAGCCCTATCAATGGCTTGCTGCATCTTGGCTTTAGCTATTTCTAAATTTGCTTGGATGTTCGCTAAGAACTCCAAAGCACGAGGATATTTCTTTGGCATGCGTATGGTATTGGGAGCTTGGGATTCATGCCATAGTTCATCTCAAAAAGAGACATACTTGTCAGCTTGTGAGGCCTATTGTTATAAGCAAAGTCAACTAGCAGCAAATAACCATCCCAATCTGTCTGCCTCTCAGACACATATGCCCTCAACATGTCCTCGAGTATTTGGTTGACCCTCTCGGTCTGACCATCTATCCAAGGATGATCACTACTACTCATCTTTAATGAAACGATCAGTTTGTCAAATACAAACTTCCAGAAGCGTCATGTGAGTCTAACATCCCTATCTAAAACTATGGATGTCGGTAACCCATGCAATCTAAAGACATGCTGGATAAACAACTTCACTACCTGTGGAGCTTCTATCGTCTCCGGTGTGGGTATGAAATGAGCCATCTTGCTCAATCTATCGACCAAAACTAGGATAGTATCCCACTTCCTTTCGGTCCATGATAACTTGACTATGAAGTCCATGGATATACTATCCCAACTATGATCTGGAATCTGTAAAAAATGTGAAAGACCTAGTGTCTTTACCCTTTGTGCTGACTTGACACATAAAGCATTGTTGAACATAAGTGTGGACATCTTTGGCTAATCGAGGCCACCAAAATGTTCTTCTAACAAGCTGTACTATCTTGTTTGAAGTATTTTGATGGCGATACACCACAGTGCACTCTCCTTGTCGAGAGATTCACAATGATATCCTCGAAGTAGAAAATTGATCTCCTAGGGGTGCACATGATACTCCGCACATAGGCTACATACTACGTAGAAAAACACAGTACAGAGGGAGCATGCACACAAACTTCTTAGGTGTTACAAATGGGGTCGAACTTATAGTCTGTGACTGACAAGGCCACTATATGTTTTCTTAAAGAACATATACAAAGAAGTGTCCGGTGGCCATTTGGCCTTTCACATGGACACTAATCGTAACAATCTCCCACTAAAGGCCAATATGGCTAAAGTAACTATGGGAGAAAAATAAAGAATGATAAAGAATACTTGAGTGTAAATATAGCAATTATACCTCCCACCTGATGGGCATGTTACACAATATACAAGTGACTGTGTAAGAGCATGAATCAAGTAAACCCCATCAAGTGACAATAGTGTTGAAAGCTATCATGTGGTAGAGCTTAGTCAAAGCATCTGTAGCATTGTCTTGAGTGAGAACCTTCTCAAGAATAATGCGGTCAATGGCTAAGCAATCTCTAATGAAGTGATACCTCACCTCAATGTGCTTAGTCTTTGCATGATAGACTGGACTCTTAGCCAAAGCAATGGCACTCTGACTATCACTGAGAAAACGAGGTACATGCTAAGGTAAACCCATATCACAAGCAAGACAAGAAAGCCACAATGCTTCCTTACATGCCTCACTTGTTGCAACATACTCTGCGTCTGTGGGAGAATGGCACTCTAACTATCATTGAGGAAACGAGGTACATGCTGAGGTAGACCCATATCACAAGCAAGACAAGAAAGCCACAATGCTTCCTTACATGCCTCACTTGCTGCAACATACTCTACTTCAGTGGTGGAAACAACTGTACATTCTTGAAGATGAGATCTCCAAGAGATAGCACCTCCAACAAAATGAAAAATGTACCATGATGTAGACTTACAATTGTCGACACAACCAGCATAGTCAGAAGCTGTGTAACCAATAATGGATGCTTTCCCTCTACCAAAGCATAGACACTTGTCCTTAGTTCCAGTCACATATCTCAAAATCATCTTGAACACTTCCTAATGTTTCTTGCTAGGATTAGACATATATCTGCTCAAAACTCCAACTACAAATGCAATGTCTAGTCTCGTGGCTACCATAGCATACATGAGAATAGCAACAACAAACTGATAGGGAATTTTGGTCATGAATTCCTTTTCCTCGTCTGATTTGGGGCAATCATCCTTGCTCAATTTCACATATGTGGGTAAAGGTGTACCTAATGCCTTTCCACCCTGCATATTGAACCTGTGAAGTACTTTGGATATGTACTCACTTTGAGATAAGTATATGCATCTTTTACTCCTGTCACGAGTAATGCGCATGACAAGAATATGTTTGGCATCCCCCAAATCCTTCATATCAAATGTTTGACTCAACTCTTTTTTGAGAATTGACAAGTCATAAGAGGACTTCCCAACAATCAACATATCATCGACATAAAGTATCGAGCATATCAAGCTTGTTGGATGTGATGGCTGGGTACAATCAGAAGATCAAGTTGGTGCTGCTAGACCTGCTTCACACCTGCCCTCTTTTCTCTTCAGATATGGTTAGGAGACTCCTTGAGCTTCCAAATGACACCAAGAAACTATATATGTGTTTTACAAAATGATTGAGTAATGACCAAATCAAGACAGATGATTTTGAACCTTCACAATTCCAAAAACTTTCTATTCCTGTATTGACACCTGCTCAGTCCTAAGCTCAGTGTGTCCAGCACACTTGCAATTGATTTAATTCCTTCTGGGAGTATTAAATTAACTTAACAAGCTACCATTAGCAAGTTAAATCACTCCAAATAATAAACTATACACTGAGCATGATCTTTAGCAAAATCAGAGACACCCCCGATTTTTTAGGAACAACACAGAAATATACAAGTGATCACTTCGACAGCGATTTCTTCCAATTGGCTGAATAGAATGACTTGAAATTTTGTAGTGTTGTAGAATGCTTTGAGCTGATTCCAATGAGCCCTGGATCATCCAATTTGGTTCAGTAGATCTTGAGATATGCTCTGTTGAAGTTGACAGACTTTGAGGTGAATGACTCAGAAAACACAGAGTTAAGAACTATGAGTATATGTATTGAATCTATAAAATGTACATTCCCATTGGCATGTAGAGTGATGCCTAATGGTACTCAGAGGTGTAGGCTCAATAGTAGCTCTCACACACTCACAAATTTTCTTGGATTAGCCTCGGGAAGTGAGCCTCTTAACCCGCGACTTTTACATAGCTCTTTTATAGGAATTTTGAACAAATTTGAATTTGAATTCAAATTAAAGTTCCCTTGATTCTCTCCACTAGACTTAGGGAGATATTCCCTCAACTAGATCATCTACTTTTTCCACGACTCTAGTCTAGTAGGTGTGATTACATAATTGATTAAGTCATATTGACTTTTTACATTGGGTAAAGAGTAACAATCAATTAAGCATCTGTTTCTATGGTTCAAATGTATCCTTCATGGGTTCAAACTTTATCTTTCCAAGGTTCCAATTGTCCAAGCTTTATATTGAGTCTTCAAGGCACAAATCAAAGCCAAGTGTTAAGGCTTGTTTGCACCAACAGCTCCCCCTCAAGCCAAACACTTGCTTGAGTCTTCATCTTTAATCTTCAATGATATCCTGTAATCCAATCATGGATTTAAACTTGCATAGCTTACTTCCATCCAGAGCTTTTGTAAGCAAATCTGCACATTGTATATTAGTAGACACATATGATAATTGGATTTCCTTGCTAAGTAATTTCTCCCTCACATAGTGGTAATGAACCTCTATGTGTTTTGTCCTAGCATGATACACAGGATTAGCTGCTAGGTGAAGTGAACTTGTGTTATCACCAAATATGATTGGTGGCCTTGTGTATAGGCCCAATTCTGAGTATAGTAGCTTCAACCATATGGCTTCTTGAGTGGCATTGGCTAGCCCTCTGTATTCAGCCTCAGTAGATGATAGAGCCACTGTGGGTTGTTTCTTGGATGACCAAGAAATTGGTTTATCACCTGCAAAGCATATGTAACCAGATGTACTCCTCCTGTCATCCTTGCAACCTGCCCAATCTGCATCTGAGTATACCTTGATGTCAATGTCTGATGAATATGGATAATACAAACCATGATTTTGTGTTCCCTTTAGGTACTTTACTATCTTCTTGGCTGCCTCCAAATGTGGTACTCTTGGTTTATGCATAAATTGGCTAAGTACACTAACACCATATGATATATCAATCCTGGTTAAGGTAGCATAATTGAGACTACCTACCAAACTTTGATAACCTGTAATATCCTTGAGTTCTTCTCCTTCATGTGCACTGAGTTTGTGGTTGACCTCCATAGGAATGTTTGAGACTTTAGCTTCCTGCAAATTAAACTTCTTGACCATGTCCTGAATGTACTTTTTTTGAGTAATGAATATACTTGAATTTGTGTATATCAATTCAAGCCCTAGGAAGTACTTCAATAATCCAAGATCATTGATCTTGAATTCCTTCATCATTTGACCTTTGATGTGTCTAATTCCTTGAACATCATTTCCTGTAATAATGATGTCATCAACATAGACACACAAGTATATTATCTCTGAATTGTTCTTCTTTATAAACAATGAAGTATCTGCTTTACTCATCACAAATCCTTGATCCAAGAGATAGGTTGTCAACCTATAGTTCCATGCTCTAGGTGCCTGTTTCAATCCATACAAAGCTTTCTTCAATTTGCAAACATGATTTACCTTATTGGGATCCTCATAGCCAGGTGGTTGTGACATGTAGACCTCTTCAGATATCCATCCATTCAAGAATGCATTCTTCACATCCAATTGGTACATGTTCCAATTCTTGGATGCAGCTACACTTACCATAATTCTGATAGTTGGCATCTTGGCCACAGGAGAAAATGTCTCCTCATAATCAATGCCTTGGGTTTGTGCAAAACCCTTGGCTACCAACCTAGCTTTGTACCTGTTTATTGTACCATCTGAGTTCCTCTTGAGTTTGTAGATCCATCTGGATCCTATCACCTTCATGGAGTCCTTCTTGGGTACCAAGTCCCAAGTATCACTCTCCTTGAGAGCCTCCATTTCTTCATCCATTGCTTCCTTCCATTCTGGTTTAGTAATAGCTTCCTCAAATGTACCTGGTTCTTCATTCAAGATATCCTTTGCAAGATATACAGAGTGCTTGGTTACAAGTGAAGTATCATACCCATACCTAATAGGTTTCTTCTTTTCTCTTGAAGATCTCCTCATAGCTTGAGTTGAGGATTCTGGATTGTCTTCAAGTTGCTTCATCTTCATCTTCCCTTTGGATTTCCAAGCTTTGAACTCTTCAATGTTGATGGTGTCTTCATCATCTGAGCTTGTGTCCTCCTTCTGAGTTGGTTCTTGCCTGACAAGCTTTGGAAAGTCTTCTTCCATATCATAAGGTAGGCTAACTTTCCTGCACTCATTATCATACCATGAATCATTTTCATCAAAGATGACATCTCTGCTTACCTTGAAGCCTTTATTTGAGGGGTTATAGAACCTGTATCCTTTCTGATTCAAATCATAACCAATAAAGATACACTTTTCAGCCTTAGGGTCTAGCTTTCCCCTTACCTGTGAGGGAATATGCACATATGCAACACACCCAAAGATCTTGCAATGATCCAGAGATGGTCTCTTACCATGCCAAGCCTCATAGGGTGTTATTCCATCAAGTGTCTTTGATGGCAACCTGTTGATTAAGTATGTGGCAGTAGATACACTCTCTGCCCAAAGATAATTTGGTAATTTTTTCTCATTAAGCATAGACCTAGCTGTCTCCACAATGAGTCTATTCCTTCTTTCAGCTACCCCATTTTGTTCAGGTGAGTACCTTGTGGTAATCTCCCTCTTGATGCCTCTTTCCTGCAAGAACTCTTCAAAGTCATTGGAGAAGTATTCTCCACCACCATCTGACCTTAGCCTCTTCAAATGTCTACCTGTTTGATTCTCAACTAATGCAAGATATCTTTTGAAACAATTAAATACTTCATCTTTATGTTTCATGAAGTACAAGACAGTCCATCTGCTATAGTCATCAATAAAAGATACATAGTACCTTGATCCAGATATGGATGGCTCCTTGCTTGGTCCCCAAACATCTGTATGCACCAATTCCAAGTAATCTTCATGCATAAATCCTTTCTTGGTGTATGGCAACCTGTGTGACTTACCAAATTGACAAGCCCCACACTTGTATATCATGTGTTGCTTGGATACATTAGGTATCCCAAGCACACATTGATCCCTACTCATTTGCTTTATGGTCCTTTCTCCAATGTGACCCAATCTCTTGTGCCACATCTCCAATTCTGATAGGGTTTGGTCCTTGTAATTGTACAATGCAATATTCTTAGTATCCTCAAGTTCAAAGGTAAATAGTCTACCTGATTTCTCTCCCTTGGCTATCCTTCTGAATCCATGTCTTGGATCCTCCACATATGCACCATGTTGGGTGAACCTGACCTGTAGACCTTTTTCAACAATCTGACCTACACTCATCAGATTCTTGGTGATTGTTGGAACATACAACACTCTGCTTAGCAAATTCTGATTACCATCACTTGTTTTGACATTACCTACTTTAACCACTGAATGTTTAGTGTCATCACCTGTCTGCACTTGGTGCTTGCCTTTAGGTTCTTCCAAATCAGAGAGTAAGGCAACATTCCCAGCTACATGGTTAGAGCAACCTGAATCAATATAGAACAAATGATCATCATTGATACCTGATTTAGATGTCATGTTCATAATCAACAAGGAATCATCTTGATCCTCTGCATAATTGTTGTAATCCTTTCTGTTCCTGTATCCTCCTTGATAATTGCCATTGTGATTGTAGCTATTGTTGTAGTTATTGTTGTAATTATTGTTGTAGCCATGGTAGCCTTGAGATTGATTGAATCTGCCTCTGCCTTGGGAGTATCCTCCTCTTTGGTGACCTCTTCCTCTTTGATTCTTGTAGTTCTTGTAGCATTCATCTGTAGTATGATTAGACAAGCCACAAATATTGCATGGAGATTGATTATAGGGTCTCCCCCTACCTGACTTACCTCCTCTGCCCCTACCTCTAGATGATCTACCTCTCCCTGCATAGTTTGCTTGGGAGGTGGATCCTTCTTCATCAACTTTCTTACTTTTACCCTTGTCTTTAGACTTCTTATCTGTATATAGGGCAGAGGGATTGTTACCTTTTGATTGTTCTCCATTCTTTGTGATCTTTGCTTCATGTGTGAATAGTTGTCCAATCAGAGTTGTTAGATCAGGTGCTTGGATGTCCATGTACAAGTCCATTGCAGTGGTAAAGCTTTCCCACTTGTCATCTGCTTTGAGTCCATTGATCACTTGTCTGACTATTTGCTCTTCTTCAATTTCTTCTCCAACACTTGCAAGTTGATCTGCAATGTCTTTGACTTTGGTGACAAAATCTGAGACACATTGTTTTGATTGCTTCCTGAGAGTTGTAAATTCAATCCATAGCTGATTCTTTCTGGCCCTTGTGCTTGATGAGAAGTATGTTGACAAGGTTTCCCAAGTCTCTTGGGAAGTCTTACAGTTCCTAACATGAGGTAGAAGGAAATCAGAGATAGAGTTTAGAAGATATGACCTTGCCAAAGCATCTTTAGCACACCATTGATTAAGTCTCTCATGCTCATCCTTTGTAGGTAGACCTCTGGTTTTGAATGAGGGCAACTCCTCATCTCCTGATATGTATCCATACAAGCTTCTCCCTTGTAGATAAGTCTTCATTCTCAATGACCAAGCCTGGTAGTTATTTCTATCCAATTTGTCAATGAAGGAAGGGAAACCATCACCCATGATTACCTTATTTGCTCTGATACCACTGTTGGATGTGATGGCTGGGTACAATCAGAAGATCAAGTTGGTGCTGCTAGACCTGCTTCACACCTGCCCTCTTTTCTCTTCAGATATGGTTAGGAGACTCCTTGAGCTTCCAAATGACACCAAGAAACTATATATGTGTTTTACAAAATGATTGAGTAATGACCAAATCAAAACAGATGATTTTGAACCTTCACAATTCCAAAAACTTTCTATTCCTGTATTGACACCTGCTCAGTCCTAAGCTCAGTGTGTCCAGCACACTTGCAATTGATTTAATTCCTTCTGGGAGTATTAAATTAACTTAACAAGCTACCATTAGCAAGTTAAATCACTCCAAATAATAAACTATACACTGAGCATGATCTTTAGCAAAATCAGAGACACCCCCGATTTTTTAGGAACAACACAGAAATATACCAGTGATCACTTCGACAGCGATTTCTTCCAATTGGCTGAATAGAATGACTTGAAATTTTGTAGTGTTGTAGAATGCTTTGAGCTGATTCCAATGAGCCCTGGATCATCCAATTTGGTTCAGTAGATCTTGAGATATGCTCTGTTGAAGTTGACAGACTTTGAGGTGAATGACTCAGAAAACACAGAGTTAAGAACTATGAGTATATGTATTGAATCTATAAAATGTACATTCCCATTGGCATGTAGAGTGATGCCTAATGGTACTCAGAGGTGTAGGCTCAATAGTAGCTCTCACACACTCACAAATTTTCTTGGATTAGCCTCGGGAAGTGAGCCTCTTAACCCGCGACTTTTACATAGATCTTTTATAGGAATTTTGATCATCTACTTTTTCCACGACTCTAGTCTAGTAGGTGTGATTACATAATTGATTAAGTCATATTGACTTTTTACATTGGGTAAAGAGTAACAATCAATTAAGCATCTGTTTCTATGGTTCAAATGTATCCTTCATGGGTTCAAACTTTATCTTTCCAAGGTTCCAATTGTCCAAGCTTTATATTGAGTCTTCAAGGCACAAATCAAAGCCAAGTGTTAAGGCTTGTTTGCACCAACAAAGCTTCCATCTGAGCATCTCTTTGTCTAGAGACAATGATCCTCATTGCTTCAAGAATAGCCTTGAGACTTCATAAAAACATCAAAATTTTGGTACCATTGTCTAGGAAGCTATTTAAGGCCATACAAGCTCTTCTTGAGCTTACAAACTAGACTTTCCTTGCCAGGGACTACATAACCCTCTGGTTGTTCCATATAGATCTCATCTATTAGATCTCCATGCAAAATAGAAGTTTTCACATCCATTTGGACTAGCTGTAAGTCTTCCATTGCAACAAATCCAAGCAACATGCACAGGGTAGTCATCTTGACCACTTGAAAGAAGATTTCTTTGAAATCAACATCATCTTGTTGCTTAAAACCCTTTGCAACAAGTCATGCTTTATACTTTGGAGAAGCACTATCTGATGTGAATTTCAACTCATATACCCATTTACATGGTAAAGCTTTCCTGCCCTTTGGCAAAGGTACGAAATGACAAGTACCACTCTTGTGAATAGAATCCAACTCACTCTTCATGGCATGCTCCCACTTGACATGATCCTTTGTTTGCATAGCCTCTTTATAGCAAGAAGGCTCACCGACATTTGTTAACATAACGAAACCTAAACCTGGAACAAATCTATCAGGCGGATGTGAGACATGTGTAGAGCATCTCAATGGTTGTTGAACAGGAACATGTGTAGAATGATCTGATCAGACATTCTCTTGAATGTCCCTGAGTGCAAAATTTTTATGCATGCTAATTGGAGGACTGGTATCCTCAAACACCACTCTTCTCACTTCAACTCCTTAATGGGCTCTTTATGCATCTCAGAATCATTGAAAATGAAATCACTACTTTTGATCACTAACTATGTTTTAGGATTCCATAAGCGATATCCAAATTGTCCTTCTCGACCATATCTAAGAAAAATGCATTTCTTTTACTTATGATCCAACTTTTATCTAAGATTCTTGGGTATATGAACATATCCTTCACACCCAAAAACTCAAAGATGATCATAATATGGTGGATTCCCTATCCATAACTCTTGTGCCCCTTTTAGACCTTTGGCAGTTCTAGGTGAAAGGTTAATCACATGAAATCGATTCAATATTGCTTCTGCCCAAAAGCCTTGTGAGAGATTTGCATGATGCAACATAGAAGTTACTCTATCTTGAATAGTTCTATTCATCCCTTCAACTACATCATTATATATTGGGGTATAAGAAGCTGTAAACTCTCTACAGATCCCTCTAGAATGACAGAAAAGGCTGAATTCATGTGAGGTATACTCACCCCCATTATCTGAATGCAAAGCCTTAAGCTTAGTTCCTTTTTCCTTCTCAATTGAAGCAAGCCATTTTTTTGAAAGTAGGGAATACCTCATCCTTTGATTTGATAGGATATACCCAAACTTTTCTAGTAGCATCATCTATGAAAGTAAAAAAGTAAAGAGAACCACCTAAGGACCTAGTGGGCATAGGACCACACACATCTGTATGAACGAGATCAAAATGCTGAATTGAAGAGTCAATGTGGGTTCTATGCACATTTCTGGTTAGCTTTCCATATTGACAATGCTCAGAAAATGAAAAATCAGAGAAAGATAACACAGGTAAGTAGCCAGGAATAAGAAAGATTTTCCATTCCACTACGAGATATATGGCCCAAATGACCATGTCAAATACAAGTAATAGCTAACAAGTGTTCTTTCTGTGATACAAATAAAGGATAAAGTGAGCCAACTTTCCTTCCTTTTGCAATAACCATATTGCCCTTTGATATACGAAAGGACTGAGCATGGAAGACCATCTTGTAATCAAGGTCATCAAGTTGACCAACTGTTATGCATAGTAAATTTTGAAGCGTCAATGAACTACACAACCACATCTCCAATCCCCACAATGTCACAATGATAAGAGTCACCAAGTCTCATAGTACCAAGAGACTTTGCTGATATAATTAGAGAACCATTCTCTGTGTGGTGTCACATGGAAAGAAGCACCAAAATCTAGCGGCCACATGTGGGAAAGAGAATCAGCCATAAGAGCCTCAGTTGGCATAGTACTATCAAGTGTCAACACATCAGCATCATTAGAAATAGCATTAAGTTCTTCAATCTTCACAATCGAAGTAGATGGTGCAGGTAGTTGTTTAACATGCCCATCAACATTTTTTCCTTTACCTTTAACATTCTTTAATGCATAACAGTCTTCTTTATGTGTCCTTTCTTATGACAATAATGGCATTTGATGTCCCTCTTCCTTGTGTCCTTTCTTATTCCGTTGAACATTCTTTTCCTTGTATTCTTGCTCCTGCCATGTTGTTAATTCTTATTATGTAAGAATCATGAACATTATATGCATCTCCACTCTGAGTTCCAACCATAGATTTTCTATGAATTTCCTCACTCAAAAGTGGTCCACATATGTCATCATAAATGAGTTTACCACCAGGTGCACTATTGCTAATAGCTATGCAAAACGTATCCCATGATGATGGCAAGGTGCATAATAGCAATACTGCTTTCATTTCATTATCCATATCCGTTTTTCAAGCCTGTAACTAGGAGAATATAGCATCAAACTCATTTAGATGAGTAGTAACACTATCTATGTCCATGCGAAGGTCATATAATTTTCTCATCAGATACACTTTATTTGATGCTGTTTCTTTTTCATATGTATTGCATAACGTCTTCCAAAACTCCTCTGCACTTTCATAGTCTAATACTGTAAAGTAAACATAATCTGCTAGATGCAATGGCCATTTCATCTAACTCATCCCAATCATCTTCATCCATGTCAGTAGGCCTCTTTGAAATCCCATTTACTAGCTTCCATTGCCTCCTTTGAGTTGCACATCTTTAGTTTGATTCTTTCATAGAGCAAAGTTTGTGCCATCAAATTTTTGGTTCAAATGGTCTTTGCCTTGCAAGTTATAGCTCCTCCTTAGAACACTGGCACTAGATCCTAATCGACTAGATGTGCCTGAGACCTCTGATGCCATGATGGTAGAGAACTGAATAGAATGATAATGGAGCTAGAAGAGTCCAAACACTAAGGAGTAAATCGACGACTGTATAGTTGACAAAACCAAAAATCTAGAAAAATTTTGCCAGAGTATCCTCTGCAAAATGAGCATATGACCAATGTCAAAATATCATAAAACTGCAAGTACTGACATGTTTTCTTGCATAGTGAATCACCGACTCCACTGCATATAATCAGTTACCCAATAGAAGACAACTAGGCTTATCGAGCACCTATGAACAACTAGTCTTCCACCTACATCACCAAAGAGACCCCAACATCTGGATGTTTCCCAGTTAAGAAAACCTCACCACAACCCTCTTTATCAAATATAAAGTCTTTATACAAAAAACATAACCGCTATATCAATGACCACATGAACATACATAAGCGGTATCCATAGAAGCGTACATGGTGTGTATGTGCTCAGTATATGCAGTAAAATGACACTAAAAGACTGAATGCACAACCCAAAAACTAGCCAACAACACCTGCAAGTGTTTGTCAACTCTAATGTTTTAGGCTCAAAAACCTAGATAAATTTGCAATGGCTGCTCCCACCAAAACTAAAAACATTTCGAGAAACCTATAGTTTTATGAGTGTGGCTGAAAACATAGCCTGAAAGGTTGACGTCTATTGTCAGAGAAGTACAAAGAACACTCTTCTTGATGTTCTTGGACATGTGTGAAGAGAACTATGTGCGAGGGACCAAAACATGTTCAAGGAGAGTCTCAAAACTATCTTGTTGCTCTTGCTTCCATGCAAATGGAACTTTTCCTTGAAGCAAGCTTGTCATCGGTGTTGCTATCAACAAATATGAAGAGATAATTTTCCGATAGAAATTGGAAAGTCCTAGAAATGACCATAATTTCCCCTCATCCTAATGAGTTGGCCAAGATAATATAACTGAGACCTTCTTGGGATCCATATGAAGCCCATCGGTTGATACCACATGCCATAGATACTCTATCCTCGAAAGAAACAACCGAGTCTTCTCGGGATTAACATATAGCTGATTTTCTTTTCAAACATTTAATACTAATAAGAGATGAATCTCATGTTCAAGCACAGTCCTACTATACACTAACAAATCATCAACAAAATTGACAACACACTTCCCAATAAATGGACGTAAAATATCAATTCATTAACATCATAACTGGCGCATTAGTCAAACCAAATGGCATGACCAAATACTCATAATGACCAAAACGGGTCTTGAAAACTATCTTATGTACATTATGATCTCTTACTCTAATTTGATGGTAGCCAATTTTGAATCTATCTTATTAAATACAATGGCTCCACCTAGAGCATCTAAAACATCATCTATCTTAGGCATGGGATATCTATGTTTGATAGTAATCTTATTGAGTGATTGGTAGTCGATGCACATCCTATAAGATCTGTCTTTCTTCTTCACTAGAAGAATTGGTGCTGCAAAGGGTGAATATCTAGGGCTAATCAGCCCTTTCTGTAGGTACTTGTCCACGATATGTGGAATTCATTTTCCTCTTACAAACTCATTCAAAATGGTGGCCGAGCAATCGGACTTGCTCGCAGTACCAATTCGATTCTATGATCTATGTTCCTGCAAGGAGGCAAACCTAAAGGTAATTCTTTCAAGAACAACTCTTGGAACTCTACTCTTACTTTTGTTGAAAGTGCTGGAGCATTCCAACTAGAGTCTCCATAATTGCATGAATCCATCATAATACACAATGAATGCACAAAATAAAGAATTGAAATGTACTTACAATCAATCTTAAGAAACTTGGCAACATTTACCAATTGTGTCTCTTGGAGATCTAGTTCTACATGGATCAGTAGTCACCTCCCCTCATGCCCAAACTGATAAACATGCAAAGCAAAGTCCATGACTGGTCTCTTCCTCGCATGCCACTTCTTACTAAGGACTGTATTGAAACATGTTAGTCTCGCTATCTCAAAATCCAATCTGTCCTCATAGGACTGAATCTGAATAGGTAGATCAACAACTCATTGATCCCATATCTCAGTTCCCTTCCCATCAGTTAAATGTACTATGTAGGTATACTCTGATGGCACAATCTCTAGATTTAACCTCTTGACTAGTCGAGAACTAATGACATTATGTGCTGACCTAATGTCAAAGAGTACCTTGACAATATATCCTGCCACAACTTCCCCTCATGACAATGAGATCTGTATCGGGAAATTGATATCCTTTCTATGCCATTGGTGAAAGCACAATGTCTGGAACAGTCGGGACCCTTTTCGTGACTTTCATGGCCATTATGGGAAATGATAGCGATGATGGAGGATCTCCAAATTCCTCATCATCATCACTCCCTTCTTGAGTGGGATTTATGACTATGGTGGCTGCTATCTTCTTTTTCTTAGGACAATCCTTGAATAGGTGCTGCCCTACACACCCATAGCATAATCCTTCTTTCATTGCCTTCTCTTTCTGCTAGGGATATGTGTGTGGAAGGATCGACTGACCTTAGGCCATGAAGACCTCTGACCCTAGAAGCCTATGCCCCTATGCCCATCCTCATATACTAAATCCATCTCTGTGGCCTGAGCCAAAGACTGAAATCTCTCCTTCCTCACCAAGGGTCTAATAGTTTCCCTAAGTCCCAAGATAAACTTGTGGACCTAGAGAAACTATGGGATAGTATCAGGCACTTTAAGAAGCACCTCTCTGTACTTATTTGCGTACTCTTGAAGTGTTTGATTCTTTTGACCAATGAAGAACCAAGTTTCTAATGCTCTAGACCTCTCATCAAGCAGTACAAAATTAATATAGAACAATATCTTGAACTGATCCCAAGTCTGGGGCTCTTTCTTCTCCTGTTCTATCTTACACCACCACCTATGGGTGATGTCCATAAGGTTATACATAGCCTGCTGAATCTTATGCCTATCATCCATAATATGGCATAAGCAGCAAACCTACTCCCACTTGTTGAGCCACTGCTCAACAACATCAACAGTCCTAGCACTAGTCAAACCATGATATCTAGGTAGATTAAGATCCTTAAGCTGCCATCTACCTTCTCTGACTAAGATGCTATCTCTAGCGGCTTCTAGAGTTTGATGCTCATATGGAGCATCTATGTCCATCCCTGGTAAATCAAGATCGTGCACCTCTTCCTCTTTCTTGGACCCACTCACGTGTACCAAGATATCATGAAGTGTGCTTTCTAGACTGGTAATTCTATTACTCATGGTCTGCATGGGATCTATGGGGTTCTCTTCCATGAGTGCATCTCTCCTAGAAGGGAATGATGGTCCTGAATCCATACTAGGTGATAGTGATGGTTAGTTAGTATTTTTTGATATTTTATGGTTTTGGATTTTTTAATGATTTTAGAATAGTATGTTCTATGTAAACCTAAGTAAATTAGTGGCAACGAAAAAGAAAAAAATAACAAGCCTTTGCTCAATGGAAAATAAAGAAACTAGAAAATTTTAGAATGTTTTATATTCTTGAATGCATATGCATACTAATTTTCTAAAAATTTTGATAGCATAACAACGTAATTTTGAAAATTAACAAAAAAATATATACTAAGTAATCGACAAACAATTTTTGCAATAACAATGCCAACAAGCACAATCTAACTACAGATAGACCGAAAGGGGATTATGTTGGAGTTAGACGTCTGCGAAAGCACGCGAACAACACAAGGAAGAAGAAGAAGCTTGGAGCACAACACACAATACTGAATGTATTACCACTAGAATGTACAAAGATAATTAGCCCATTAGGGCAATAGGCATATATACAAGCCGGGGAAAAAAAACATCCTAAAGAGGGAAAAAAGTGCCTCGGTGATCCTAGAGTGTTCACACACATCACTACCTAAATATATCTACAAATCCCCCCTGGGAGTGATGCAGTGAACAAGTAGCCGGCACTCATGTATAAGGAAGTGCCAAGCTATGTGGAAATCACTCCACAAAAGGAAGTAAGCCCAAAGCTTTGCAAAAAGCTTCAAACTCTCCCTAGGGATAGCCTTCGTGAAATGGTCTGCAATGTTCTCCTGCGTGGGCACATATGCCAAGCTGATCTCCCTAGCAGAGAACCTCTCCCTGACATAATGATAATGCACCTCAATGTGCTTAGTGCGAGCATGGAACACAGGGTTCATCACAATTGCCAATGTGCTCTAACTAAAGCCACTAGTGGACACACGAGTGTCATAGCAACTGGCCAATTTTTTGAATTTTGCGCTTCATCAAATGAAACAAGCTCATTCTCATCCCAAAGACTAGATGCAGCCATAGCATAGCAATCTGATGCAAAAGAGGCACTATGAGAGCCTGATCTAGTACGATATGATAGCGGTGCATCTAATTTGCTGTCATGCAAAGTCTGTACCAGCCATTTTGGCATAGTTTTTGCCTCCTCAATATCAACTCTCTCATCAAGTGCATCATGTAAATCGGCATAAGAAATGGGATGATCTGCATCATCACATGAAACTTGCAAAGGCTGAGAAGTTGCCTCATTAGGACCAGCACTAGACCATCCACTTGTAAAAAGAGGCAACAAAGTATCATAAATGTCTTTGGAGCTAACACATGTCTCCTTAGTACATGAAAGCAATGGCTGAATATCATCTTCCACAAAAACAACATCACGGCTAACCAGAATGCATTTAGTCTATGGATGATACAGATGATAGCCTTTACTTTTAGAACTGTACCCAACAAAAATAGATTTTACTGCATTATCATCGAATTTTCTACGATGTTGTTCAAGCACTAATGCATATGCCAAACAAACAAAACCACGCAGATGAGCAACAGATGGCTTGCGATCATGCCAAGCCTCATATGGAGTGCTTTAGTGGGACACCTAATAAGTACATATGCTACACACATGAAAACCTCAAGCCAGAAACTATGTGTTAAAGCCTAACTCTTGACCAGTTTTTGCATTAGCCAAGATTGGCTTGGTTGTGAAATTTGTTGATGACAGATGTACAGTTCATGATCTATCAAATGGCAATGTTATTATTGCTTCTTATGTCGTGGGCTGTATAAGCTCATAGACTATGAAAGATTTGTGAATGATTTGGCATGTGCAGTTCATGATTCTCAGACTATGTCAGATGCAAAGCTTTGGCATGCACGCTTTGGTCATCTAAATTTTGCTAGTTTGCTACGCCTGCAGAAATCTGATATGGTGTCTTCTTTGCCCAAGCTTGAGGCACCTGGAAAACATGTATGTGAAGGCTGTATTTTGGGCAAAATGCAGCGTTCCTCCTTTCCAAAAGATGGTTTAGTTCGGGCTACGCAGAAATTGCAGCTTGTACATAGTGATGTCTGTGGTCCTATGCAGACACCTTCTTTTGGAAACTATCTTTACTTCGTGACTTTCATTGATGATTTTTCCAGGCATGCATAGGTATATCCATTGAAGGCAAAGTCCGAAGTGTTTTTGTGCTTCAAACAATTTTTGGTTTTGGCTGAAAATCTGTCAGCATGTAAAATGGGCACCCTTCGTTCTGATTGAGGGGGGGAATATATGTCTTCTGATTTCAATGCATTTCTAGCTGAACGTGGGATAAAACACCAGTGTACAGTGCCGTATACACCTCAACAGAATGGAGTTGCTGAACGGAAGAATAGGTCACTCATGGAGATGGCGAGGTGTATGGTCAAGAGTCAGGCTTTACCAGATAGTTTCTGGCTTGAGGCTATCATGTGTGCAACATATGTACTTAACAGGTGTCCCACTAAAGCGCTGCAGTCTATCACTCCATATGAGGCTTGGCATGACCGCAAGACATCTGTTGCTCATATGCGTGTTTTTGGTTGTTTGGCATATGCATTAGTGCTTGAACAACATCGTAGAAAATTGGATGATAAGGCAATAAAATGTATTTTTGTTGGGTACAAATTTGAAAGTAAAGGCTATCGTCTGTATCATCCACAGACTAAACGCATTCTGGTGATGTTGTCTTTGTGGAAGATGCTATTCAGCCATTGCTTTCATGTACTAAGGAGACATCTGTTAGCTTCAAAGACATGTATGATACTTTGATGCCTCTTTTTACAGGTAGACAGTCTAGTGCTGGTCCTAATGAGGCAACTTCTCAGCCTTTGCAGGTTTCATATGATGATGCAGATGCACAAGGTGGGCCAACTTTTTACCCTTTGTAAGAGGATCGTACTAGTCCTTGGTCTTCCTTTCTTCTCTTCCCCCCTTATGAATTGGACAATTCCATTGTGCATAATTAGGAGATAAGCACCTAAAGCACATTTTTTCTCTCTTGGCCCTTTCATATTGTTGAGTGGGTAATTTTGGCCCTTGTGGTTATTATTTCTTCATAAAGAACTTGTTTCTCCCCATCACTATCTTTTTCTTCAATTTTGTGTAAATAACATGTTTGAGGGGCTTATCCATCTCCACAGGAGTATACTTGATCACCTCCTCAAACCTTTTAGGTGTATTCCTCCTTATCTCTCTCTTAATGGATTTATTTAATCGTCTCACAAACCCTCTATCTTTTGAAATTCATCAAGCCCCTTGAGCTTCAAGATGATCTCTCTATTGTGGGATATGTAGATTGATAGCGGTCTACCTCTTTGCATGATCTACCTACTCATCTCAATTCTTCTCTTCTTCATTCTCAAGAAGAAAATCCTTCGAGAAACAAGTTTCAAAATGAGTCAAGTATGTAAGGATGGAATTCACATCCTTGAGACTCATCCACCGCTTATAAGCTCATGGGCCAAGTGAGAGACTCACTTCAAGCACCTCAAGTGGCACTACAAGGAATAAGGGTGCATAGCGATGATTAATGTGACACAATTTTGTCGCTATATAATTGCATCAAGCATCACAACGAGCGTCGAGTGCCTAATGTCTGTTAAACGATGAAACCTTCTATGTTCGTTTTTATGTGTAAAGTGATGTGCATTGTGATGGTAGCACTAAGCATCACTAAAGCAACAAAATAAAAAAGTTTTGCATAAGTGATGCTCTCTATGTTGCATAAGTGACGTTCTTTGTGTCGCATAAACGACGTTAAAAAGCGTCGCTTATGCGATGCATTTTGAGCACGCATACACGACAGTTCAGCATTGGTTATATGATGGTTTTTTTACCAAAAAATTAAAAAACATTGGAGGCTATTTGATCACCTTCTACATGCATCTAATCGAAGAGCTCTCCAATGTTCACAATTGCACAACACTTACGAGCTAAAACAATTGCTTGCTGAATTGTTCTTTTGTCTAATCTCTATGTTATTGTCTCTCTCTCTCTCTGCTTCTCTCCTTTCTACCTCTTTCTCTTTGAATTATCTCTCTTTTTCTTTCTCTTTTGATCTCTCTCTCTCTCTCTCTCTCTCTCTCTCCCCCTCTCTCTCTCTCTCTTTATTGCAGGTTATTCAAGAAGTTAACCAAGCAAAAAATATGGCTAAATATTGTACGTACAATTTCCATTCTTTGTATATCATTTGAATTGTTTTATTTTCATTAATTAGCATACTCACACTTATTCATATGCACATATACACTTATACATGAAGATGCACGTTCACACATATACACACACATACATATGCACATATACTTACACATACACACACATACACATATACACATGCACATATACACATGCACATATACACATGAACATACACACACATATACACACACATACATATGCACATACACTTACACATACGCACATACACATATACACACACATACACATGAATGTGCACAAACATTTCTACAAACACATAAAAGGACTTGCATGCATGCATATACACATACACATTAACACATTAACACATACTTAAATACATGTATATGCGCATTCACATGCATGCACATACACATGGATGCAAATGGAAATGCATGCACATGCACATGCATGTTTCATACATATACACATGCATATGCATACCCTTGTATATGTTTATACACATACACATACATATGCACATACATACATATACACACACATACACATATATACACATATACATTCGCATATGTACACACACATGCACACTTACACATGCACATACATACATATACACATATACATGCACATACACACATATACACATACACATATACATGCACATACATACATATACACACACATACACATGCACATACACATACTTATGCATATACACTTACACATGCACATGCATATACACATATACATATGTACATACATACATATACACACACATACACACATATACATGCACATACATACATATATGCACATATACATGCACATACACACATATACACATACACTTACATATATACATGCACATACATACATATACACACACATACACATGCACATGCACATACATGCATATACACGCATACATATGCACATACATACATGTACATATATATACATAGATACATACATAAACATGCATATAGACACAATTACACAAATATGGATATATGCCTACATGTGCATACATACATTTTATACACACACAACCACATGCATATATATATATATATATATATATATATATATATATATATATGTATATATATACAATCACACAAATATGGATGAATCATACAATTAAAGTAATAAAACACATGCTAAATAAAAAAAATCATTAGAGCAAGGCTTTTCATTACTTAATACCATAGACACAATTCAAAACATAACTAGAATGACCAATATATAGATTATATATATATATATATATATATATATGATATCGACCATAATCATTTCGCTGCATTGAAACAAATAAAAAAGAATAGTCTCTTGCATTTTAACTAAAATAAAAAATATACTTTCAATAACACATATACTTACAAATGTAGCTACAAAACCATGATGGCCCATTTGGCCTAAGTTTCATGTGTGACCCGACTCAATTCTCTTCTTTGCAACAGCCTGTTTATTTAACAAAGTAAGAATACATAAATTAAATGTAAAAATTTAATAAAACATATGAGAATTATAAATATAAACTATTAATTTGTATATGTTCTACTGAGGAAATGACTCTTGAAGACGTAGTTAACTACAAAAAAACTACCATGTATGAGGTGGTATGTTTAGGTCTCCTCTTATTTTTTTCCACCATACAATATCTCCTGTTATTTTAATCTCAAACACAAAAAAAAAGAATAAAAAAACATACACATACACACACATATAGCATGCGTGTACACATATACATACACTTACACATACATACATACTAAATACATGCACACATACACATACTCACATATATATAGTGTATATATATATATATATATATATATATATATATATATATATATATATATATATATATATATATATATATATATATATATATATGTATATTAATAGCAGTACATATATATATATATATATATACATGCACACATAAACATACATACATACATACACACACATACACATATCCACACACACACATACATACAAAATACATGCACACATAAAGATATATACATACACACATACACTTATACATACATACATACACACACATACACATACACATACACATATCCACACACACATACATGCAAACATATATAGATGCACACATGCATACATATACACATATACATACGTACATAAACACACGTACACATATCCACATATATACATACACAACACATGCATGCATGTATACACATTCATATAAAATACATGCATTGATCCCACAAGAATATGTATTGTGTACATGTGAATATGTGTGTATGTGTAAATGTGTATATGTGAATGTGTATGTATGTAAATAATCAGATTATTAATATCTAATACCATTATTTGTAGATTCTGATCAATCAAACGAAACTCCACCACCGTCTCCTCATCGTGCAAGGACTATATACTTTAAGTATATCAAACTTTTAATTTTAAATATATTTGATAGATACATAACTGATATATGTTTTTTTTATCATTATACTCATATTTTGATCAATCAGAGGGCACTCCACCACCTCCTACCATGCAACGACCTCACATGTGTCCTCCGATAGGAATTATGATGAATTTTGCTATCAAGAGCATATTATATGTTGGTGTAAGTTTTTCTATGGCACACATCGAAGACCATGATTGGAATCTATTGAACATGAGGCAGAGTATGGTACTTTTGAGTGTGCACCACCACCTGGTCAACATGATAATGCTTGGGTATGTATTCTTTCTATAAATTAATGTCATTATTTTATTTTAAAACCATATACAAAATCAAAATACTATTGATATACATAAATATTTGTTCGATGATGATGATGATAATAATTATCATACTCATAATGCTAATATACTTCCAACACATCATGGACTTGTTGTTTATCAATTACAAGCAGAGGTTTTTAGAAATCCTCTACCTCCTAGTTTAGAGATTGAAACGACTAGAGGTTATCCATTTGCCAGCTCATGATCATTCTCTAGTACAAACATATGATAGAAGAAGATATGGAGGATGGAATAGAGGACCACTTCCTTTAGATGGAGAGGTTTTTAACTTTTGGGGGAATCACTATATGATTGCTCCATCTATTGGTCGTGGTCTCTTTATTGTAGAGGATTTGTATGTGCCTCCGGACTCTGAAGTCACTCTTATGTCATTTTGTGGTTCTATATATGGATCGGGAGATTGGCATCAACTTGCACATTATGTTTGTTGGAATCAATATCATATTGGTCAAACAATGTTTCAATAATTCTATTTGGTCAGATTGTACACCATTTATAGAGCTCACTCTTAGTCCTTCTTAAAGGAAACAGCGTAGCGTCACAGGATGTGTAGAAGCGCTCACTAGAAATTGAACATCAAAAGCGTTCAGCACCTTGGTTACATCGTCGGCCTACAATCCCTACGACCAGGGTCCGATACCCGTTAGCGGCAGCGCTATTCAAAATCTTTTCCGACTATGCTTTTCGAATTAAAAGCTAGCGGACGACGAACGGATGAGCGACGCGATTACGATCATGCTTTCTTTATGCGATCGCTTGATTTATTAGCTTTTGGTATAGTTTTTCATGGACAAAGAATAGTATATAAGCACATACTTGGATCACTTCAAGGTATCCTTCACCTAGTATTCAACACAAGCTTGGAGCTTGGACCTCAATAGAGGTGGTGTTTCTTCTAGCACATGGGGCATCCATGGTGCTAACTTGAAGCATGTTGAAGAGCAGTTATGGAGTTCTTCTTAATGATTCTTCTTGGAGAAGATGAAGTGTGTGCTCACACTCTAGCTCATGGAGAGGAGGTTATCTCTTGTTCATGGCAAGAAGACTTGGTCATTAGCAGCTTGATGGTGAGGATCGACCATCTACATGGTGTATTTGAAGATTGTCTTCTACAAGGAGATATCAGGTTGAAGATTGTCTTCTACAACAAGATGTCGAGCTACTTCAAAGACATTGGATGGTGGTTAACATAAGATTCACATCTTATGTTAAGTATTCAGGTACATATTCTCTTTATGCACATAGGTACTACTTGAATTTTATGGAGGCAGTAGCATCCATATCAGAAGGAGTCCTATTCAATATAGGTACAAGAGAAACAGTACATATATGCTTTATGCATATTTTGATGAGGTGTTTGAGAAGGTGTGTTCACATGAGTTTGAGGATTTCCGGCAGCAAACTTGTTAGCATTCTATGCTACTTTATAAGTATGTGATCTTTTCACACGTATCTAACTTAGGGTCTTCCATAGCCTAAGTTCATATGAGGGTTTGTTGATTATCAGTTTCACACTGATCCTTCCTCTTTCAGTCACTCATATTCACTCTTCTATAACCTATAAGGTCACACATCTCATGTATATTCAGATTATTGCCCATACATTTGAATATGTTTGTTACATTGTACATTCACTCATTCATCTATTTCTCATCACATAGAGTGGTTGAGAGTTTTGCTCCCACATTGTACATTGAGCATTGGTATATATGATACTATGAGTAAGCGATGGCTTACGTAACACCTTACACATGTCGTCTATTCTTTCTCTATCTTTGTCTCATCATCTGTATGATTAAGTTGTGGTATGTTCATGTTTTGTCAATATTGAAGATTGCTCGAATTAATGTTGTACATAACTGGACCTATGGAACCATGGACCTGTGACATGAGCCTAAGGGCCTACCTCACTTCCAACAATGTTCAAGTCATGAGTACTTATGGAACATGCTTGAATGCAACATCCCTTGCTAGTAGAGGGATTTCACATGCAGAAAATGAACGATTATATATTGATGGAAGATCTTACATGCATGGAAATATAGGAGGTTTAATAAATAGTAGTCGAGGGCTACATAATAGTTCAAGGACTAATTGCACATTTGAGGAGCGTGGAAATATTCATAAAGATGTAGCAAGATACATAGTTGTCAATGCTATGACTTCATTACATGCTGATGACGAATTATTAGTGAATAATGGATGGCGTAGGCCTCCAAGAGCACCTTTTAGCTAGAGAGAAAATGAAAACTTTCTATCCACCTATCCTGTGTTGCATTGAAAAACACTAATTTCAATCTCTTTTCATAATAACTTACATATTTAATTTTATGTTTAAAGTTTGCTTTTCATTCATTTATGGACTACTAATGATTTTTATTCATGTGTGTAGATTCCAACATACGATGTTGATGATATTCCACCACACCATTCAGAGTTGCCAGTAAGACCTTATTTATCAAAAGTTTCTATGAGGAGGCTATGCAAAAGTGATCATGTGGAATATGCAAGGTCAAAAGACCTATATTCGAAAGACGATAAATTATAAGATTTGTGCGACAATGATGAAGATGATGGCATGGCAGATTTTATTGAGGATTGGTATCAAAATGATAGTGAGAGCAGTGATATTTCTAAAAATGAGAAATATCTTTGAGAGGAATGTCTAATGCTGTATATGAAGGAAGTCACTTGACACGACCAAGTGCAAGTTTACTTATTCTCAATCTTCAAAATTGTTTTGGATGGAATAATGTATCTGTTTTGGCACTATGAAGGAATAATTTTCAATTTTCTATCTATTTATATAAATACATGCTTACACATATACATATAAATACATACATACATAGACATACACATATACATGAATGCATACACACATATACATACATACACATGTTATGAAAGTAAGGCCAAATTATACATACCTGTATCGAATGAAGATATTATGTCCACCTAGCCTTTGGAATTGTCCACCCAGCCTTTAGAATCTTTCTGACACATCTGCTTCTCCTATTCTGGTCGACCTAATACTTGTGCTGCTAACTCCTTTATGAACTTTGCATGCAAATATTAAGTATCAGTTAGCTATAGAGGTATTAGGTCGTTTGGAAAATAGGAGAAGCAAATTTATCTGGAATATTTTGAAGGATGGAAGAACAATTTTAAAGGATGGGCGAAAAGAAAGTGTCCATTCAATGCACGTTCTTGTTCTTACTTAAAAGATATTAGAATCAAAGCTATTGATTCTTTACGTAAAACAGAGGATTCTAGCATTGTTACTTCTTTCAAGCAACTATCATGTGCTAGCTCAAAAGACATGAACCTTATAGATGGCAAACTTGATTACATGGGAACTATTGTTGATATCTATGAAATATCATTTCATACATTCAAACAGGTAAAAAAAAATTATATTTTTTTATGATAGAGTTTATTATTTTTGTAAGCACCTAATAATGATTTTTTGTTTTTATATATTTTGATAGGTCATTTTGAAGGTTGACTAGTTTCAAGCCGAGTATAAAGGTAGTAATTTCACATTGAGAAAGGAATTATCTAGGTTTTGGGCAATTGATTCTTCCACGGTAATGGGATCTACTAGAGAACCGTATATTCTTCCTATGCATATTGAACAACCATTTTTTTATAAAAAAACCTTGATGCTCATCCTTGGTGGCAAGTCATTCATGTTCAATCTAGAGGTAGGTCATTGTTTGAATAGTTTATTGTTATAGAGATCAAAGAAAGTCCTCTTGATGATTCACCATAAGATACTGATACATCGACATCAAAGAGAAATTAGAATCGTTGTACATGACAATGATACTAATCTTGTTGATGAAGAGGATAATACTCTACATGCTGATTCTACTGATGATGAAGAGGATAATACTCTACATGATGATTCTATTGATGATGAAGAGGAATTACCAGAAATCGATATTAGTCCATCAATAGATGATGTCATTCATGAGAACACTGATTTAACAATAGAACAACTAAATGAAATCAATAAGGATAATGAACATTAGATTATATTGATGTCTTACCAAAATGGTGGCAATAATGAAAACATATGACTAGATTAGATAGTAAACCCTACTCTAGTTATCGATCGATAACTTGAATCATTTGAATGGGTATTAGATAATAGATTCTCCTTTATTCAACTAGAATATCGATGAATCTCACCAGAGAAATTAAAATCATGTTCTTTTAAGTTACAACATGCAGCTCCAGGGTATGCCTAAAATTTTATATATAGCTTTCTTTTTGAGGACAAAATTTTTGTCATGTATGTATGCATATGTGTGTATATTCATGTGTATTATATGTATATATGTGTTAGTATGCACATATGTGTGTTTCATGTATATGTATGTCTGTGCATGTGTATGATATATGTATACATGTGTTCATATGCACACATGTATGTATGCATATGTACTTGTGTAATGTATGCAAGTGTGTTTATAATTATGTATGCATGTATAAGTATACATGTGTGCATGTAGGGATGTATATGTGATGTGTATATATGTATATGTATATATGTGTAAATGCTTACATGTAAATATGTATGCATGTATATGTATACATGTGTGCATGTAGGCATGTATGTGTGATACGTATATATCTACTCCATCATTTTTTATATATGTATGTGTATCTACATGATGTGTATGTATATTTATATATCTTATGGTCCTCGTTGATTTGAGTAGCTATATATAGAGGCATAAGGTTGGGAGGAGAAGCATCTCTCTAGTAAGTGTTGGGGGGAATAGATACAATGTGTACATATACTTCAACCATATGGCAAAAAGGTTGAATTAGGGTTTTAAATTATGGTTTTTGAAATAGACTTTTTGAATTAGGATATATATATATATATATATATATATATATATATATATATATATATATATATATATATATATATATATATATATATATATATATGTGTGTGTGTGTGTGTAGGTATATTAATATAACAATATATGTATACAATATATGAAGTATTTTGATGGTGATGCACCACGGTGCGCTCTCCTTCTCTAGAGCTCCACGTTGATATCCTCAAAGTAGAAAACCGAGCTCCTAAGGCCACACACAGTACTCACGATAGAGTTGCAGAATACACAGAAAAACACAGTACACAGGGAGCACGCAAACAAACTTCTTAGGTCTTACAAAAACGGTCGAACTTAGAGTATGTGACTGACCAGGCCACTATATGTTTTATTAAAGAACATATACAAAGAAGTGTTTGGTGGCCATTTGGCCTTTCACATTGACACTAATGGTAACAATCTCCCACTAAAGGCCAATATGGCCAAAGTAACTATGGGAGAAAAAATAAAGAATGGTAAATAATACTTGAGTGTAAGTATAAACTATACCTCCCTTCCTATGGGCATGTTACACACTATACAAGTGATTGTGTAAGATCATGAATCAAGTAACCCCCATCAAGTAACAATAGTGTCGAAAGCTATCTTGTGGTAGAGCTTTAGTCAAAGCATCTCCAACATTATCTCGAGTGTGAACCTTCTCAAGAATAATGGGCTCAATGGCTAAGCAATCTCTAATGAAGTGATACCTCACCTCAATGTGCTTGTTCTATGCATGATAGACCGGATTCTTAGCTAACGCAATGGCACTTTGACTATCACTGAGCAGACGAGGTACATGTTGAGGTAAACCCATATCACAAGCAAGACGAGAAAGCCACAATGCTTCCTTACTTGCTGCAACATACTCTGCTTCTGTGGTGGAAACAGTTGTGCATTCTTGAAGACGAGATCTCCAAGAGATAGCACCTCAAACAAAATAAAAAATTTACCCTGATGTAAACTTACTAGTGTCTACACAACTAGCATAGTTAGAATATGTGTAACCAATAATGGATGCTTTCCCTCTACCTAAGCATAGACACTTGTCCTTAGTGCCACTTAGATATCTCAAAATCATCTTGATTGCCTCCCAATGTTTCTTGCCAGGATTAGACATATATATGCTCACAACTCCCACTGCAAATGCAATGTCTGGTCTCATAGCTATCATAACATACATGAGAATACCAACAACATGTTGATAGGGAATTTTGGTCATGAATTCCTTTTCCACATCTGATTTGGGGCAATCATCCTTGCTCAATTTCACATATGTGGGTAAAGGTGTACTCAATGCCTTTCCACCCTGCATATTGAACCTGTGAAGTACTTTGGATATGTACTCACTTTGAGAAAAGTATATGCATCTTTTACTTCTATCACGAGTAATCCGCATGCCAAGAATATGTTTGGCATCTCCCAAATCCTTTGTATTCAAATGTCTGACTCAACTTCTTTTTGAGAATTGACAAGTCATAAGAGGACTTCCCAACAATCAACATATCATCGACATAAAGTATCAAGTATATCAAGCTTCCATCTGAGAATCTCTTTGTGTAGAGACAATGATCCTCATTGCTTCGAGAATAGCCTTGAAACTTCCTAAAAGCATCAAACTTTTGGTACCATTATCTAGGGGATTGTTTCAGTCCATACAAGCTCTTCTTGAGCTTACAAACTAGACTTTCCTTGCAAAGAACTACATAACCCTCTGGTTGTTCCATATAGATCTCATCTGTAAGATCTCCATGCAAGAAAGTAGTTTTCACATCTTTGGACGAGCTCTAAGTCCTCCATTGCACTGAATCCAAGCAACATGCACAAGGTAGTCATCTTGACCACTAGAGAGAAGATTTGCTCGAAATCAACACCATGTTGTTGCTTAAAACCCTTTGCAACAAGTCGTGCTTTATACTTTGGAGAAGCACTATCTAATGTGAAATTCAACTTATATATCCATTTACATGGTAAAGCTTTCCTTCCCTTTAGCAAAGATACTAAATCCCAAGTACCATTCTTGTAAATAGAATCCAACTCACTCTTCATGACACGCTCCCACTTGACATAATCTTCTGTCTACATAGCCTCTTTGTAGCAAGAAGGCTCATCGGAATCTATTAGCTAAACAAAATCTAAACCTAGAACATATCTATCAGGTGGATGTGAGACACATGTAGAGCGTCTCAGTGGTTGCTGAACAGGAACATGTGCAGACTGATCAGATTGGATATTCTCTTGAACGTCCTTATGTGCAACATTTTTATGCTGACCGTGTTTCAAGATCCCATAAGCGATATCCAAATTGTCCTTCTCGACCATATCCAAGAAAAATGCATTTATTTGACTTATGGTCCAACTTTTGTCTAAGATTCTTGGGTATATGAACATATGCTTCACACCCAAAAACTTCAAGATGATCATAATATGATGGCTTCCTTATCCATAACTCTTGTGCCACTTTCAGACCTTTGGCAGTACTAGGTGAAAGGTTAATCACATGAACTGCAGTCAATATTGCTTCTGCCCAAAAACCTTGTGAGAGGTTTGCATGATGCAACATAGAAACTACTCTATCTTGAATAGTTATATTCATCCTTTCAGCTACACCATTCTGTACTGGGCTATATGGAGTTGTAAACTCTCTACGAATCCCTCTAGACTGACAGAAAAGACTAAATTCATGTGAGATATACTCACCCCCATTATCTGAATGCAAAGCCTTAAGCTTTGTTCCTTTTTCAGTGTCAACCGAAGCAAGCCATTTTCTAAAAGTAGGGAATACCTCATTCTTCGATTTGATAGGATATACCCAGGCTTTTCTAGAAGCATCATCTATGAAAGTGACAAAGTAAAGAGAACCACCTAAGGACCTAGTGGGCATAAGACCACACACATCTGTATGAACGAGATCCAAAGGCTGAATTAAAGAGTCAATGTGCTTTCTATGCACATTTTTGGTTTGCTTTCCATATTGAAAATGCTCACAAAATGAAAAATCCGAGAAAGATAACACAGGTAAGTAGCGAGACTGAGAAAGATTTTCCATTCCACTACGAGATATATGGCCCAACCAACCATGCCAAATACAAGCCATCGGTTGTCCAATAACAGCTAACAAGTGTTCTTTTTGTGATACAAATAAAGGATAAAGTGAGTCGACTTTGCTTCCTTTTGCAATAACCATATTGCCCTTTGATATACGAAAGGACTGAGCATAGAAGACCACCTTGTAACCAAGGCCATCAAGTTGACCAACTGACATCAAATTGCATGATAAGTGATGTACATGGCGTACATTATGCATAGTAAAATTTGAACCATCAATGAATTGCACAACCACATCTCCAATCCCCACAACGTCACACTGGTAAGAGTCACCAAGTCTCATGGTACAAAGAGACTTTGTTGCATAATTAGAGAACCATTCTTTGTGTGGTGTCACATGGAAAGAAGCACCATAATCTATCAGCCATGTGTGAGAAAGAGAACCAGCCATAAGAGCCTCAGTTGGCACAGTACTATCAAGTGTCAACACATCAACATCATCAGCAATAGCATTAATTTCTTCAATCTTCACAGTCAAAGTAGATGGTACAGGTAATTGTTTAACATGCCCATCAACATTGTGTCCTTTACCTTTAGCATTCTTTAATGCATAACAATATTTCTTTGTATGTCCTTTCTTATGACAATAATGGCATTTGATATCCCTCTTCCTTGATTTACTTCTACTCTTATTCTGTTGACCATTCTTTTCCTTGTTCTTGCTCCTGCCACGTTGTTGATTCTTTCCTTGGTAAGAATCACGAACATTATATGCATCTCCACTCTGAGTGCCAACCATAGATTTTTTACGAATCTCCTCACTCAAGAGTGCTCCACATATGTCATCATAGATGAGTTTAGCACCAGATGCACTATTGCTAATACCTGTGCAAAACGTATCCCATGATGATGGCAAGGTGCATAACATCAATATTGCTTTCATTTCATTATCCATATCCATTTTCTGAGCCTGTAATTGGGAGAATATAGCATCAAACTCATTTAGATGAGCAGCAACACTATCTGTGTCCTTCATGCAAAGGTCATATAATTTTCTCATCAGATACACTTTATTTGATGCCGTCTCTTTTTCATATGTATTGCATAACTTCTTCCAAAGCTCCTCTGCACTTTCACAGTATAATACTATAAAGTAAACATTATCTATCAGGTGCAAGCGAATGGTAGACCTGGCCATTTCATCTAAATCATCCCTATCATCTTCATCCATGTCAGCAGGCTTCTTTGAAATCCCATTTACTAGCTTCTGTTGCCTCCTTTGAATCAGCACATCTTTAATCGGATTCTTCCATAGAGCAAAGTTTGTGCCATCAAATTTTCGAATCTCAAAATGGTCTTTGCCTTGCAAGTTATAGCTCCTCCTCAGAACATTGGCACTAGACCTTGATCCACCAGATGTTCCTGAGATCTTTGATGCCATGATGGTAGAGAGCTGAATAGAATGATAATGGAGCTAGAAGAGTCCAAACACCAATGAATAAGTGTATCAAGGAGTAAATCGACCATTGTATAGTTGACAAAACCAACACAGGACAAATTTTTCCAGAGTATCCTCTGCAAAATGAGCATATGACCAGTGTTAAAATATCATAAACCAGCAAGTACTGACATGTCTATCTGCATAGTGAATCATTGACTCCACTGCATATAATCAGTTACCCAATAGAAGCCAACTAGGCTTATCGAGCACCTATGAACAACTATCATACATCTCCTATGGAAAGGTTGGGTAAGTCTTCCACCTGCATCATTGAAGAGACCCCGACATTTGGGTGTCTACCAATTAAGAAAACCTCACCACGACCCTCTTTATCAAACATAAAAGGCTTTATGCAAAAAACGTAACTGCTATATCAATGACCACATGGATGTACATAAGCGGTATCCACAGAAGCGTACATGGTGTGTATATGCTCAATATATGCAGTAAAATGATACTAAAAGGTTGAATGCACAACCCAAAAACTAGCCAACAACACCTGCAAGTGTTTGCCAACTCTAATGTTTTATGCTCAAAAAATCAGCATAAATTTGCAAAAGGTTGCTCCCACCAAAACTGAAAACTTTTCAAGAAACCTATAGTTTTACCAATGTGGATGAAAACACAGCCCCAAAGGTTGATATTTATTGTTGGAGAAATAGAAAGAACATGCTTCTTGATGTTCTTGGACCTGTGCGAAGAGAGATCTGTGCGAAAGTACTCTAAAATGGCTCCAAAAGAAACCCCAAAAATGCTTCAAAAACAAGCTTTGAAAGCAAAGAATGAAGCTTTGTGGGACCAAAACATGTTCAAAGTAACGTTAAACTTATTCTTTCCCCTTCTTTAGACACCGCAAGAGTGTAGCTTAGTGGCAAGAGATTGCCACGATTAAGCGAGCTCTCGGGGGAACAGTACTGGGATGGGTGACCTCCCGGGAAGTATCGAGAACCTCATAAAAATAAATAAAAATGCGTGTTATAATATCAATTAAAAAATTGTGAAAAAAAAAACATACCTATAGGCAGATAGTTCTCTTCTTGTATGTGGAGCCGCAGAAGAGCCCTCCTCTGCTCGTTGGGTGAGCATCTGGATCATAAAATCCAACTCATCATTGGGCATTTCTGAGTACTCGTGCATGACGATCCCTAAGGTATCAGGCTGAAATTTTCCTCTCATAAGACTTTTTATGAGAGTAAGTTTCGCCTTTCTCTCGCTACTAGGATCCATAATGTTTGTACATATAAAACAAAATTGGTTAGAAATCAATATATGTATGTGTATAATTGTATGCATGTATACGTATGTGTGTGTATATATGTATGTGTGTGTATATGTATGTGTGTATGCATGTGTATGTGTGCATTGTGTATGCATGCGCATGTGTATATGCATATGTGTATGTATGTGTGTATGTTTGTGGGCACGTATGCATGTGACCTCATGTGCATATACATATATGTATGTATATGTATGTGTGTGTATGTATATGTATGCATGTGTACATGTGTATGCATGCGTATGTGTATATGCATGTGTATGTATGTGTGTGTATGTGCATGTATGTATGTGCTACCAAGCATGAAGTAAAAGCTACTAGTGGACACATGAGTGTCATAACAACCAGCCCAGTCAAAGTCAAAAAAAGCATGCAAATCTGTCGGTAGTGACCCCCCTTGGGATAAAACAACCCAAGTAGCTGAGTACCACCCAAGTAGCGAAAGATGCACTTAACTGCTTGCCAATGCTTGACACCTGGTCAATGCATAAACCTGCTCATCTGTGAGACATCAAACTGAATATCTAGCCGAGTAATGCATAAGTAAATCAAGCATCCAATAGCATGCTGATAGAGAACAACATCAAATGCATCTCCATCATCCTAAAGACTCAATCGTAAATCTGTCTCCATAGGAGTGGCAATAGGCTTACAGTCTTCAAGGCCGAAACATTGCAGTAATGTGTCAATATATTTCGTTTGACACAAGGCCATTCCACCATCAACGTGCATAAACTAAATGCCCAAATAGTGATGCAAATGCCCCAAATCAGACATCTCAAATGAAGCATGTAAATCAGCCTTAAAATCAGCAATATGCCTCTCATGAGGATCAGTGAGGAGCATGTCATCAACATAAACCACAATGATCAGAAGTACATCATTAGCACGCTTAACATATAAGGTGCTTTCAGTTGGATTGTTCTCAAAACCATGTGCAATCAGATAGGCATCTATCTTTTCATACCAAGCATGTGGTGCTTGCTTTAAGCCATATAATGCCTTCTTTAACATGCACACCTGGTTCTCATGCCCTTTCTGCACAAAGCCACAGGGTTGAAAAACATACACTTCTTCATGCAAGTCGCCATTCAGAAATGTTGTTTTGATATCCAACTGATGAACATTCCAACCATGATGAGCTGCAAGTGCATAGATGCTACGAATAGTAGTCATTTGGTAAGTAGGTGCAAAGGTCTCATCAAAATCAATGCCTCTTTCTTCCACATAACCCTTTGCAACAAGCCTAGCCTTATACCTGTCAATTGTACCATCAGGCTTACGCTTCAGCTTGTATACCCACTTAGCCCCAATGGCCTTCTTGCCAGGAGGCAAGTCACATAAAGACCAAGTACCATTCTTCATTATAGCACCATATTCACATTGCATAGTAGCCATCCAATTTTCTGAATTTTGTGCTTCATCAAACGAAACAGGCTCATTCTGATCACAGAGATATGATAGAGGTGCATCTGATTTGTTGTCACGCAAAGTCTGCACTAGCCATTTTGGCATAGTTTTTGCTTGCTCAATATCAGCTCTCTCATCAACAAGTGTATCATGTAAATCTGCATCAGAAATGCAATGATTTGCATCGTCACATGAAACATGCAAAGGCTGAGAAGTTGCCTCATTAGGACCAATACTAGACTGTCCACCTGTAAAAAGAGGCAGCAAAGTATCATACATGTCTTTGGAACTAACATATGTCTCCTTAATACATGAATGCAATGTCTTAATAGCATTGATAGCCTCAAGCTAGAAACTATGTGGTAAAGCGTGACCCTTAACCATACACCTTGCCATCTCCATGAGTGACTTGTTCTTTCATTCAGAAACTCCATTCTGTTGAGGTGTATACGGTACTGTACAATGGTGTTTTATCCCACGTTCAGCCAAAAATGCATAAAAATCAGAAGACATATATTCCCCCCCTCGATCAGAGCGGAGGGTGCCCATTTTACATGCGGATAAATTTTCAACCAAAACCAAAAACTGTTTGAAGCACATGAACACTTCGGACTTTGCCTTCAATGGATATACCCATGCATTCTGGAAAAATCATTGATGAAAGTCATGAAGTAAAGATAATTCCCAAAAGAAGGTGTTTGCATAGGACCACATACATCACTATGTACAATTTGCAATTTTTGAGTAGCCCAAACTGAACCATCTTTTGGAAAGGACGAACGCTGCATTTTGCCCAAAATACAACATTCACAAATATGTTTTCCAAGTGCCTCAAGTTTTGGCAAAGAGGACACCATTTCAGATTTCTACAAGTGTAGCAAACTAACAAAATTGAGATGACCAAAGCATGCATGCCAAAGCTTTGCATCTGACATAGCGTGAGAATCATGTACTCCACATGCTGAATCATTTACAGATCTTTCATAGTCTATGAGCTTATACAGCCCACGACATAAAATGCCAGAAGCAATAATCACGTCGCCATTTGATAGATCATGAACTGTCAACAAATTTCACAACCAAGCCAATGTTGGCTAATGCAAAAACTGATAACAGATTTTTCTTGATCCCGTGGCACAAACAAAGCATCTGACAAAGTGAAAGACCTACCATCAACAATAGTCAAAATAATCTTACTAAATCCCATAACATGATAAGAGGAGTTGTTGGTGCATGTAACAGTATTCCCTATAGGGGAAGGCTCGAGTGAAGAGAAGAAACTACGCTGCGAGGTAATATGTTTGGTCGCCCCACTGTCAAAGTACCAAACATTTGAGTCTATTGCAGACATGCACTACTCATGAGAAGATGGGTCAAAACTGCAAACAGTAGTAAACGCCCATTCTTCTTCTTGCACAAGATTAGCAGACTCTGTTTTTGGTATAGAGGCCTCTACAACAACCATTCTAGTCTCTTTCTTCTCTGCCTCTTTAGCAGCGAGTTTTGGACAGTTCTTTATGTTATGATAATTTCCTTTATAGTACTTGCAAAACAATTTTTGCTTTTCTGATTTCTTTTCATCTTTGTCTTCCCTCTTCGATTGTGCAGAATTAGCAGATTTCTGCTTACTAGTTGAAGAGCTCCATTTTCCTTTGCCCTTCTGACTAGCTAGGAAAGCTTGATGTGCAACATGCATAATGGACCTGTTCTGCCTAGACTGATCCTCCTGCAACAAAACAGAGAATAACTCCTCAAAAGACAAGGCATTTGGATTGCCTTTCATCATCAACCAAAGAGTAGAAGCAAAAATGTGATATGAATGAGGAAGACCATTCAGAACGGTCTGCACAAGTGAGGTATCTAGTTTAACCTCATCAGCAGAAATCAACTGTTCCTTCAAGTCTTTGATCTTTGTTAGAAAACTGTCCATAGAATCACCTTCATTCATGTGCTCACTCTCCAATTGTTTTCGGAGGTAAGCAACATGAGCCTCATTCCTAGCTTGCTACAATGTGGTAAATGTATCCCAAGAATCCTTAGCTGTTATGCAAGAGTGAATGTGAGGAATAATGGCATGCTTGACAGACAAAGCTATCAATGCATGTGCCTGAGCATCTCTACCATCCCAACGAATTTGCTCTACAGTAGGTGCAGCAGAAACCGTAGGACGAATATGAATATGCAGAATATCATCATCTTCGACACCTTCTGCATCAGCTTCAGTACCTACAGCTGTAATAGTTGCAAGTTTGATAGGACATTTTTCAACACCTTGCACAATGTTCCACAGTCCTGTAACAACCAATACATGTCGCATCATATAAACCCATAACGCGTAGTTAGTACCATTCAACTTATCCTCAACAACCAAGATATGGAATACATCACTTCTTTCAGCCATGGCCGGAGACTAAAATACCTTGATGCAGAAAATTGACTTTATCTCAAAAAGTTGAACAAAACTACCTAGACGAATTCTACTAGACCTATAGTAGACTTTGAGACGCTTATAATGGCGAACCGAAACTGGTATATACCTTAGGCACAAAAAGTTGAAATAGCCTGCACAAGCACTGCGATAGTGCATTCGGAGGCCGAAACGAGCTAAGATCGCGATTTCGGCACGACAGAGCGAAGCGGTTTTGATATCGAAAACACGCTGAGTATGCTCACCAAAATTCGTGCAATTTTGAGACTGCAACCGGAGAGGTGTCGAGGATGCCCTAGATGAAGCGGCGACCTGCTCTGATACCAATTGTTGGAGATAGACGTTTGCGGAAGCATGCGAACAACACAAGGAAGAAGAAGAAGCTTAGAGCACAACACACACTACTAAATGTATTAGTAATCAATGTACAAAGATAAGTAGCCCATTAGGGCAATAGGCATATATACAAGCCAGGGGAGAAAACCTCTTAAAGAGGGAAAAAAGTGCCCCGACGGTCCTAGTGTGTTCACACACATCACTACCTAAATATATCAACAGTCTCTATCTTATGTGTTTGTTCCTCGAGCTCATCAAATTGTTTTTGTGTAACAAATTCATCATAGAGCTCATTGTATTGGTCATCTTCTTCTTGTTCGACCTTCCCATCTTTCAATTATGTCCCTCTAGAGTTTAGTCTTTAGGAGGGGAAGTGTGTGCTAATTGAACTTGACCCTCAGTTACCATGGTTATCCACCCCCCCTCCCAAATGTAACAACTAGAGAGCTAAATGGAGATGAAAGTAAATTTTATATCACAAAAGAGAGAGAAATATCACAAGAGCACTTCTCTAGTGATCTCAAAGCTATCCAAAGCGATTTTGAGGTGATATTTGAAACAATAAGGCTTTGATTTGAGGTTCTCACTAGGACCATAATAAAATTCAAAATGTTCAGTTGACCCGAGGAGGATCTTAGCACCATTAATCACTCAAAAGATCTCCAAAAATAACCTCCAAGTGCTTAAAAGCCAAAGGCAAAGCAAAAATGAATAAATTTGAACTTCTCGCCAATCCTCAACAGTCTTCAAAGTCTACTCCAACACCTATACATCATGTCCACGATGCTAACCCAAGTGAAGAAAGTGAAATGAGACACCAAATACTCCAAAACGAGGGCTGAAAGTGGTTGACTAGTTCCTGCTAAAATGATGCTGAGATTTTTTGACCGATCAAGTCTTGTCCAAATGATGTCATGTTTGTTCCTAAGCAGGTTAAAGATAAGCTTCAAATCAAGACCAAGATCACTTCAATCGGATCTCTTACTCTCAAGGAAGTTATGAAGCTTCAAACTTATGCCAAATGGTGGGCAGCTCACGTGAGGACCTTATAATCCCATATATAAGTGTAACATCAAAAGTGGACCTAGATAGTCTATAAGAGGCAACAGTAGACTGTACCCTTCTCTTGAGCCTTTGGGTGCAATTGAAGGGCTAGGTGAGAATGAACTTCGGTGTCCGTGTGTCCTTTGCTGTTGTGAACTGTAACGTCATTCGGAATCGGACTCTAATACAGTATCACGTCGAAGTTCGAACTCAAAGCCTCTGTGAAGCCCTTCATTTTTTAGCCGCTCTTGGGATAGATATTCGATGTTGAAGATAAACGGTCACCGGCTACTATCGCAGAGTAAACCAACACATGGAAAATGATCACTTCACACCCCTGCCATGTACGTGATATGCGATTCTTCCAATTCCCATAATGAGAACCAAAGTGGCACTCAAGAGCCCATGTTTAGAGAGGGTTCATACCTCCTTCTCTAGAGTTCCCATGTAACACTTTGCAAAATCTAACTCTAACAATATGCATCTACCATTTTTTTTTAGGGTTATCATTTTGGATGTAGAGGAAATAATATCCTAGAAATAAACGTATGTACATACGAAATGATTTTCACATTTTAAAAGGGTTATACTACGAAATATGTAGTCTTTCTATAGTCATCAAGAACGCAATAATTTATTAATATAAGTTATTTGTTTAATTATATCATGCTTTAAAACACACGTTTGAACATAAAAAATTGATTTAGTAAAAAAAACCAATAGCAAATCAATAAGTTAAAAAAAAAAATAAAAGATCAATATCCATTTTGAATTGATTGTGATAAATTCTAATAGTTTATCATGAAGAATTATATTCATAGTTTTTCTAGAATTATAATTGATAATTTTCAAAATTATCGTGATAATTTTTTTACAAATTAAATCATATTTTTTAAAAATTCATCATGATGAATTATAATAATAGAAAATGTGTACAAATAATTTATCACGATGAATCATGTAAATAAAAAATTGTACAAATAATTTATCATGATGTTTTATATGTACAACTGTACAAATAATAATGATATGCACAATTTAAAACGAAATGATAAAAAACCTTAATAAAAAAGTAATAATAATAAATCCTTAATGTTTCAATTCGCCAAAATATAATACCAGAAAATCATTATTATTTTCAATTTTTAAAACGTAACTTTGGTGCTTCTACATATCATGAATTAGATCATTGCTCTTGGATTCTCATGAAAATAGGAGCTGAGTTATTAAAATAGGAGATGATTTTTTCTGAAATGATGTTAAAAATGACGCCAAAGTGACTTTCTTGCACAAAATACTTTTTCCGAACTCAATATCAAATTCTTGGGGGGTAATGTCAAGCAGATAAACTAGAAGGCCGATGACTCTGGAATCCAGCTTGATGCATCTGGCTAGTTACTCCTTAGGCTTTCATCTTCTCTTTCATTGCGACGTGTAGAATTACGGACAGCAAAATTTCCCTCCACAGTGGCGACCAGTTCAAGTTTCTTCCCCCCATTTTCATCTTAACTGATATTTACCCTCTTCCCCAGGAATCCGAAGGGAGCACATATCGACCTCAGGCCTTTCTCCACTCGCCTAACTCATCTTTCTACACATGTTGTGACAGCATTGGCCCTTTTCGACTGGCTCATAAACTTTTAAATATGATTTCCTGTAGACCCAAATGTCAAATTGCATTTGATGTTGCTCGTGAATGAGAGGATCAACTGTGCAATTATCAAGTGCCTAAAGGTCTGAAGTTCATAGGAAGCGTCTGATCCTCACCCTTGTCGTCACTGGCTATGGATGAAAACGGAGGTGCTGTCCATACACATGGAGAGGGGAATGTTGATGAAGAGAAGGTTCATGATCCAAGTGCGAGTCTTGAACACGAGGGTGCTGAGAAGGATGGCAGGGATCTTAAAGGTCAAAAAAGGAAGGCTGCTACGACTGTGACGAATTCGTCGGGAGATAAATCAAGCCCGAAGAAAGCTAAAACTAGGGATCCAGGTACACCTTCCCTCGATAGGCCAGCTCGCGAGCGGAAATCTATCGATCGTTTTGCGGATTCAGTTGAAATTGAGAAAGAAAAACCGAAGGAATTCAAAATTGAACAGGCACTTTCTCTCTCTTTGAATTGCCAGATGTTTACACTTTGAATTTTGTTACTAGATCAGGCAGAACAGTCCGTGATCGGATATGTAGCGACCTATAGCTATGCATCGTGGAAATGATGTTTAATGTTTTAACCGCTACATATTCAGTGCATCATTCTGTATTGGGGATTTTCACTGTGCCTGATGTTTGCATGGGTTTGCAAATATTATCAGTTTTATCACATAATGTCAAGTTATGGAATTATAGGAAACAGATAGATTTTGAATCTGGTTACCTGTCTTTTGGCTGCAGGGTTCAGGTGATTGTTTGAGGGACATACCAAATGGTAAGTTATCTTCATGGCAGAGTGTTATGGTGCTTCTGATATTTCGAGATTTACCTTGTAGCATCTTGTACTTCCCCATTATTTTGTTTGTGACGACACGATTAAAGGTACATGAACATTGAGTTTCTGTGTTTGTTTCTTTTGGTTCCTGCTTGCTGTTCCTAATATCTGATCATCACATTGCTAAGGTCTGTATGTCATGATGGCTGAATGTTTCCTATGTGATACACATTCTACAAACATCTTATAACTTGGAGGGCTTTTATTTTATTTTGATCAATTATTTCTATTCAAACCTTGTGATAAGGAGAGGTATGCAGTGGATTGTGACCAAACTGTATTCTTAGAAATTACTTTCTCATATGCGGAACATCCTTTGAGCTAGAATCGCTTTCTACTGTATTTACACCAATTTGGCTATCAATGAAAAGTCTAGGCAATTTAGATCTCTTTATTGATAGAGAAGATTACTGCTATTGATAATATGGCTTTCACAATTAATGCTTCAAACATTGAGTCAATGCTATAATTGTTTTATTCCCTTCAATTTATTTCATTGTGTGTGGGTACAATATTTGAGGTAAATGTGGTCATCAAATGTTGCTTTCACATGTATCATATGCAGTGGTTTTCAAGTTGTCAAAGAAAAAGTCAAGCGATGAGCCAATTCAATTGCTTCATAGGCTACTATACAATAAGAGAGCAAAGGTAGGCCATTTAATTGCTTCCAATCTTTCTCCTAAGCAAACTATAACTTTTTGTGAGTTTACTATGATATGACTCTTTATTTTCATCTGAGGTTGTCTTTGAACCCATTTACATCCCTACCATGAATCTATTTACCCTTTTGACAACTATATTCAGTCTAAACCATCTTTCTTCTTGGTTTCAATGTAATTAGCAATGTCTTGGGTTTGTTTACTGCCCAATTTGTTGCTTTATAGTCAAGAAAGTTTAAAGCTATCAATTGTGACAAGATGCTGAAGACTGTAGCTATGTTTTTAATAGTGTTATTGTCAAGACAGATTGGGTGTATGAAAACTCAATTTTGAGACTTTTATGCAAATTGAAATGAAAACATTTAATAATCACATTTAAATGATTACATATATGGAGTTACATATATGGCTACATATATGTAAGGCCAAAGATTGGGGGATTGTGTTATTGTTAAGACAAAGTTTGGGGGAATCAAAACTCAATTTTAAGACTTTTTTCAAAATGAAATGGAGAATATAATTTTCACGTTTAAATGGTTATATAATTGGCTAAATTTGTTGTTAGCTGTGCGTCTCATTTAGAGAAGGGCATTTGTCCAGAATGAAGTTACTTTGCCTTTTGTTGCCATATATCATATATTTTTGGCAATGTAGGTGGTTGAAGTAGTTCCTATTTAAGTTCATTGTTCATGGGTTCATTTGGGTCTTTTACTTGCACTTGAAAAGGATTGTGGATAAAGAACAACAAAAGAAGAGAATAATTACATGTATTTTTCTTTTGGTGTCACTTATTTAGTTCCGGAATTAATTGTAATAGTTATCATGAAAACTATTTTGCATGAATTATTTTGTTTGATTTTTGTTAGATCCTCGAGGATCCAAGACATAAGCCATATTCACAAACAATTCAAAGATGGACATTAGATTCACCTTCCAGCCATAGGGTCCACATTGATCCCCACCCTCAAGCATGGGAGCATGCCACCAAGCTGGTGGCAGCCCCCTCCAGGGCATGGGGTCCCATACTACCATACCCACACCATATAGGTGTGGGCCAAGAGTCCAAGAGTCTCATGGGAGGATCCCATGGGTCCTATTTAGTCCCTCTAAAGGCTCCCCGATTCACACTTCTGCTAATAGTCCACACTTGGTCGCACAATTTAAATACAGGTGCCCATCATTGATGTCCTTTGAATTTGGGGATGTAACACTTCCCCCCTTATTTTTGAATTTCTATCCTTGACAATTTTCTTCAATTAAAATTGGGGAATTGATCCTTCAATGTCCTAGCTGACTCCAAAGTCATACAGACCAAGGCTCATGCTCTCACTCGGTGAGTGACCTCATCTAGAAGCCCCACTAGGTTTCCTAGTCATTTGATCAAAATCATCGAAGGTTCTAGTGGAAGATCATGGGTAAATCCTCCAAGCTCTTGGTTTCCTCCTAGGGTGTCACCTTACCTTCTTGCATGAGCTACTTCACTAGCGGATCATATTCCATACATGTGTCATGACCCTTTTGAGTCCCAAGATTTCAATGTTTTCAGTGTTAGGGATAATGTTTTGCTTGGTGATCTTTGGTCACTTGGATAATGTGAAAGCTTCAAAATGGTCCAAAAAATACAAAATGATGAACATGCTTATATAGCCCCCATTATGGGGTCAGAACTTCATGTAAAACTATGTATGAAAAGCTCTTAGAGAGAACTACAATGTCAAGGATTAGTTTGTAGATATAGAGACTCCTTGGGGCTGGGTTCATCTTGAACAACCTTCCACTTAAAGGCCAAATAGGAATTTTCCTAAACTATTGAGAATGTGTGTTTGAAGCATCAAAAGAATAGTGCTGTTTACTATCTTCCTTGATCATACACTTGTTTAGACGATTGTATTACTTGTAAAATGGAAGACATTCTTTTCGAAACTTGTTCATCTCCCTTCAAAGTTGAAAAAAAGGAACTGATATGCAAGGTTGATTTGGTTCGCGAACCGGAACCATAAGGTTCCTTTTAAGGTTCGTAAGGTTTGGTTCGAACCTGGTTCGTAAGGTTCGGTTTGAACCTGGTTCGTAAGGATCGTTGCCTAAAATTTTTTAAGTTTCGTTTTCAGAATTTTTTTGGGACTGAGTGAGCCACTTAGTTTTGTGTTTTATGAGCATAATTATCAGCCTATTAACCATTCAAAGTGCAGCTCATAGCCTCCTCTTGTTCACCTTGGCAGCTTGGCAGCTTACTTTCTTGCATTCGTTTGCATTCTTGCATTTGTGAGAGGCTTTTCCATAGAGTAGGGAGCTCTAACTTGGAAGGGTAAAGGCAACCATTGAGACTCAAGAGCTCTAAGTTCTTCCATGATACACACACTCCTCTCTCTCTCTATATGTATATATGTATGTATGTATGTATGTATGTATGTATGTATGTATGTATGTATGTATGTATGTATGTATGTATGTATGTATGTATGTGTATATGTATGTATGCATGGACGTGTGTGTGTGTATTTATGCATGTAATGTATGTATGTAAGTAATATGTATGCATGCATGGATGGATGGATGGATGGATGTATGTATGTATCTATATCTATCTCTCTCTCTCTCTCTATATATATATATATATATATATATATATATATATATATATATATATATATATATATATATATATATGTATATGTTTATGTTTATGTATATGTATATGTATATGTATATGTATATGTATATGTATATGTATATGTATATGTATATGTATATGTATATGTATATGTATATGTATATGTATATGTATATGTATATGTATATGTATATGTATATGTATATGTATATGTATATGTATATGTATATGTATATGTATATGTATATGTATATGTATATGTATATGTATATGTATATGTATATGTATATGTATATGTATATGTATATGTATATATATATGTATATATATACATATATATATACATATACATATACATATACATATACATATACATATACATATACATATACATTTGGACGTGTACAAGAACGTAATTTGCACTAGAATTGCATCTGCCGTACTGTTTTAGTCATATATGTAGGCTGTTTTGGGCTTTAAGAGGCATCGCTATATCTTTTATATGCTATTTCAGAGTTATCTTAAAAAAAAAAGAAATTTACAAAAAACTCTCTCTCTCTCTCTCTCTCTCTTTCCCCATCTCTTTGTGTTTTCTTTCCTTCTCTTTTCTTCTGAAAGGTTAGTGTTTTGGAGTGTGATGCAACTTCTATGCTTTTTTGATCATGAACTAAATGAATTTGTTACAGTCAGATTGTATATAAGCATGTTTGTGGGTTATTTGCAGCCACATGTCGTGAAAACCAACATACTTCAATTTTCCGGATATGTTTGGGGTCCAAATGAGGTACTTTTTTGTGCTGAATGCATGTACTTTATTTCATAAAGACATTAGTGATATCTAATTGTTGTTCTATTCTGAGAGTGTCAATACTAGTTGGTGTTTCGTGTTTTGGAATTTCAGATGTGCAAATGTTCTGATGAAATAAAGTAATGATAACATAGGATCAGGAACAGGAAGTTGGGCAGAAAGAAGAGAAACAATGATCTAGATGTGTGAAGAACTTTCACTGTGTGTGGTGCATGGATCTTTTAACATGCATAAAGAACCTATGAGTTATAACTTGAGAAACCATACTGAACTGAATGATTCGCCTTCAACTATGAAGAGGTCGAGGAGAGCGAAGCAGAGGTTGAAACAAATGTCCAACATAAACAAGAGGTTGAAGGATGCTGAAGGATTAAATTTGAGAGCTCAGGCCGGGTTGAGAATAGAGCTGAAGATGTGTCATATCATATATGATCAACACTGTCATGTGGCTGTGAGCTTAGGAAGATTGAGGCGAGTGAGACTAGTTGGAAAGATGAGCACAGAGCTGATGATGAAGACCAGCAGAGGTGGTTGTTGAAGTGTAGGTCACTCCCAGTTAAAAAGTTAAAACAGATTTTGAGGAATCTCCAACAATTGCTCCTTACCTAAGCTAGAGGGTTCATTAGAAACATAAAGGAGATACTCAAAAAAATCTGAAGAGATCTTTCATGCTCTTCGAAGAAGTCTCTTCATGGATATAAAGATAAAGAGGAATACATTATTTGAACGTTAGGGTAGATGTTGCTTTTTCCCTCCCCGCTCCCCTCTGATGGAGTACATGGATATAGGAGAACCATTATGTATTCAGATACATAGTATGATTCAACAATAGATCGAATCCTGAAAAATTGTCCATGATTGGTTCAACAACCACAAGCTATGGTACATTATTTGAACGTTAGGGTAGATGTTGCTTTTTTTTTGTCCGGCCTTCCTCTGATGGAGTACATGGATATACGAGAACCATTATTGATTGTGTATTAGTATGATTCAACAATAGATCGATCATCGAATACTGAAAAATTGTCTATGATTGGTTTAACAATCACAAGCTATGATTGTTTTGACTCTTACCAAGTGCTTAAAAGTTGCAAGTTGCACCCCCATGAAGTTGTGGAAATCAGCAATTGAGTCAGGCACAGAAGATAAGAATCAGTGAATGCTCAATCCCTCTTACATATGTCATAGAGAGAATGGATTGGTGGAATATGGTTTCCTGAAAGCATTAGAACTTAATTTAAGTGAATAAAATGACATGATTTAAAAAGAACGATTTCTTCAATAAAAAGGATGAGAGGAGTGATTGGTTAACTTAGGTCTGAATATGCATGCATGACATTTACTTCTAATTTGTTGCCAAACCCTGAAACCTTAACGTAATTGATACAATATCATAATGATTTGATTATTGTAAATGAACGAATTGATTGAATAAGATGGTTCTGGGTATGCATGCATGATTAATTACTGAAATATATTGATGGAAACAAAGAAGGCAATACTGACAGTGTGAAACTGATTGAATCGAAAGAGAGTGACACAAAATGATGCATGCATAAAGAAAACAGATTAGGTGAACAAGCAGATGCGTGCAGATGTTAAATCTGAAAGACAGTTTTCATGATACTAAATTTGTTAATTAGAATATGAACACAAATAACAAGATGAACATAAATACTGAGCTGAATGATTCCTTCTGAATTAAGAACAAGTCAACCAGGGAAGCATATGGGTGAGATAGACAAGACACTCGAGGTGCTGAGCTTTAAAAGCAGGGAACTGAGCTCTTGTATGAAGATGACAGCATTTCTATGGTGAGCAGATAGTTGATGATGAACACTTACAGGTAGTTGCCGAAATAGCAGTAACAGTTGATCGTGACCTGTTGCAGGGCACCAGCATGAGGAAGATAAATGTTTATGTGCTTGAATGAGTTGTAGAACAGTTGAGACTCGAGAATGAGTGAGGGGCCTTTACGTGTTTGTCATAGTGGTTAGAACACATGTAGCATTGCACAATTACTCGTGCACCTATGATTCAGGAGGGGGGAGGATAATCTTCACATGGGCTTTTTATACCAAGGTACTTGAAGATTGTTGTTCCATGTTGGCAAGTCATTGATATTTAATGATCTAACAGGAGTTGGTAAGATACCAGGTCAATTTTATACTAGTCAATTTGTGGAATCTGATGTAGGACCTATTGCTGTGTCTATTTGCAATCCTTGACATTCAAATTCATAAATTGTTTCTCTCAGAATCTGTTGTGCTGTTTGACAATGTGGTACATATAGAGCTCAGTTCCTTAAACCTTATTTTCTGTTTGATCCTAAGGAAAAAGAGAAAGCAAAAGTTCGAGAGAAGCTGGATAAATGTTTTAAAGAAACTCTTATTCAACTAAGTGATTTACTGGATCTTAATATGCCAAGGACAAGTAAGAAGGTAGGCACAGTTGAACAGACTGGCTAAGATGGGGATCAAGGAGTTCTATTTTTCTCATTTATCTCAGAGAATCTTTTGAATGCATTCTTTACAGGAGGACATTGTATCAGGACTTCTTGATTTCTTGCAATCCCCTCAGAAGACTACTGATAAACTTTTCCAGGAAGAGGAGCAGGTGATATAGTTATTTTCTTGTGTTCTACTGCCACGTAAAGTAAAATGCTTGATCAAAGGAATAACAAGGTTTGTGCTCACTTTTGGGCTACATTTTGGTTACAGAGGCTAAAAGAGAAGAAGCGGTCTAAGTCTCCTGCCAAAGGAAAGAAGAAGAAAAAAACTACTCAAACACCCCGTAAGGTTAGTTTTCTGATAGTTTAGATACTTACAGTTGTCTTGATGGTTGCCTAATTTTAGAGCACTGCAGCGGCAAAAACATGAAAAAACTGGGGAAACAAACAAGGATGATGCTGTAGCTGCTGAGCAGGAAGAAGAACAAGCTTCTGAGTCTTTAGAGAAGGAAAAGAAGCCTGCCAAGAAGAAATCTACCAAAGGTACTGAGCAGGAAGAAGAAGCTTCTGAGGCTTCAGAGAAGGGGAAAAAACCTGTCAACAAGTCCACCAAAGGGAAGGAGAAAACCCAGCTTGCAAAGAGTGAAAGTGTAGGAAAGCCAAGCAAAAAGTCCAGTAAGAAAATAGGTGCCCCTGATGAGGTCAAGCCTGTAGATGTGCCAGAGGAAACTGACAAATTGGAGGTTGAAACTGAACACCATGAAGATTTGAAACAGAAACTGAAGAGAAAAGAACATGATGATGATTCAATACCTAGAAGTCCATCAAAGAGCCCTAAGAAGACTGAAAAGAAGAAGTCTGTACATGAGCCCAGTGAAGAGAATGTGAATGATGATGTTAAGGATGTGAAATCTAAGCCTCTAAGCAAAGTGTCAAAGGTGGAGCCCCCAAAGGATGAGAAGGTAGCACATGGAGGTTCAGGCAAAGAGAAACAGAAGTCAGAGGATAAGGCATCCGCAGGTTCAGGCAAAGTAAAAAAGAAATCTGAAGAGAAGGCAGCAGTGGGGGGTTCAGGTAATGAGAAAAAGAACTCACTGGACAGGGGAGTAGTGGGAGTTCCAGCAAAAGAGAAGAAAACACCAAAGGAGAAGATGGGAACAGGGGTCACAGGGAAAGGAAACAAGAAGCCAGAAGAGAAAGCAACAACGGAGAACTCAGATGAAGGGGGGAAAAACTCAGAGGTGACAAAAGGCAGTTCAGTTCCACATAAAAAGAAGCAACCTAGCAGTCCTAAGGCACCCTCAAAGAAGGAACAGAATGCTGATGAACAGTCCTCTAGGAGAGGGAAAGTGGCTAATCAGTCTCTTAAAGGTGCTGTTTGTGTGAGTTTATCATTTAATGTGTGACAAGTAGAAAATCATCGTGTAAAATGATCTTTTCATGTGTGGTTTTAAAAAATCTGAGATTTTTCTTGTAGATACTTTGTTTCTGCTTCTGCTAAATGTTTCTGACAAAAAGAAATTGCATCATGGGCTTTGGCATGCAAGGGAATGCGCTTTCATGTTCATTTTTTGCATTTTGATAGAGTATTTTGTTCTTTTTGGATGCCTTTAGTTTGGGTTTTGATTTGCTATTTTGATGCTCTTTTGTGCATTTCAAAATAAAGCCTAATTTGATTGTCAATGCAGAAGAGAGCAAGGCACCTTCTTTGCCACCTGATGACGACCTAAGGGCAGAAATATGCAAGCTCCTGCGGGATGCTGATTTCAGCACTGTAATTTATTTTTAGCCTGTTTAATTTATTGTTGGAGCTGTTTCAATGAAATTTTAACTGATAAACTGTTCCTTCTGATGAATTAGGTGACATTCACTGATGTGGTAAAGCAATTGGGTGCTGTATCAGACATTTCTGTTATTTTCCTACAAATGCCAATTCTCCGGCTGAAGGCTGAATTATATATATTTTTTATTTTTGCAGGTGCCAAGTTCAATGTGGATCTCTCCCAGAATAAAGCTCATGTGAAGAACCTGATACAAGAGGAAATAAGCAAAATAGTAGATGAGGATGATGGTGAGAGTGATGATGATGGTGAAGAAGATAATGAGAATGAGACTGGAGGAGTGTCAGAAAGGGAAGAGAAGCTACCTGCTGAGCCAAGCACTGAAGTAAGAGTGAAAGGATAGGCACCGTCATTTGGTATAACTTTCATTAAGAGCCCTGATTTTCTCATCACCTTGACTCTCAGGCTACTGTTTGTGTATACCTGAGATTTGACAGAGTTACATCATGTAATTCACTAGATAGTGAGGTTAGGCTCTCAGATTTTCATGTATGAAAAGCCTGATGAGATGGACAGTGTGTTTGCTTCTGACTGCTGATTTTTAAGATGTGGCACGTAATTAGTTGCCCAGAATAGATTGTGGCAAAGAGGCTAAACCTTCTTTGTGGGTCACGATCATAGGAAGCTTCAGGCAATCTAAGTCTGCTAAACTGGTCCTAGCATTGTATGTGGTCTCTTGTTTGGGACTACTGATAGTATATCCCTTTCATATGGGATGCTTCTTTCTCGTAGAAGCACATCTTATTCTGATGTGAAATCATTGACTGGGATCGGCATGCAAATATTCTCCTCCATGCTTATACATTAAATTATGTATTATTGTAGTTTAAAGTGTAATTGTTAACATGATGCTTGTTTCGGCAAGTGTTATTTTGGGAAGTACTCATGTGATTTGAGTTTGATTAATTGTGTGCTCTGATTCTGCAATATTTTTTTTGTCAATTGTTAAAGTTTATTATCAATATGATCAGCCTATGTGATGCTTATTTGCTTGTCATATTGAAAGATGGTGCAAGGCATGATTATTGGGTTGGCTTACTAGCCCTCATTTAATTACTGGTGCTTCAAAACGGTAATGTGCTTCATTGAATGGTTATAGACTACTGTTGAATCCTAAGCCAACATGTGTCAGAAATACAAATGTCTATCTAATGTTTTCAAAAGGTAGGGAACATGGATACTAAGGGTCTATCTTGCTTATCCCCTACCACTACATATTTGACTGAAACTATGTCGGAAGGAAGTTGGTGTGGTTGTTGAACAAAGATAGGTTGAGGTCTTTGTTGTGGTTGGTATTGTTTATGATATTTATATTGAGTTCTATAGATTTGTTGATATGCAAGAGGGTACTGATTTTTATATATAAAAGGCTGTTGATAAGGTTGCCTAAATGCATGTTTGTTATAGGGGCAATTTCGAGCTAGGTGATTGGTGTACTTTATTTCCATGGTGCAATATTACAGGCCTTATCCAACTGTAGCTTGTGCTTGCATAGGGAAAGTATTAGCCATATGGTTTCCTCCACATGTATAACAACACTTTACTATGGTAACTTGTTGGGCTTGCCTGGTTTGAAAGTCTCCACCCTATTTCGTAGCTATCAATTTCGCTATCTATTTTACTGAACAAGAAAAATTTGGAAATTGTGCTAGTAGAGTAGTCGTATCCTTTATAAAGTATAGAAAGGTCTAGTTCCTCGGTGAGGTGGTCTTCTATGTGGAGACACATCTTGACACACTGTTCTAAGATGTTTAGTTCCTTTAGGTAGACATATAACCTGAGTTTTCCACTATCCAATCCATCCAAGAACAAAGATACTTGCATTTCTTGGGTAGTAACTTCACTCCAGGACATTGCTCAATATACTGCTTAAACTTTCACCCTGCCAACCTCAGTGTCTTGAGGGGTTCGCTTGAAACTATGGATAAACGACAAGGTGTTGTGCCTATTTCCACTTCTAGAGAACTATATGATGAATGACTCTAATAATTGAGTGATCTCATGATAGTTCCTTATGTTAAATGGCTAGAACCAAGCAAGGGTTTTGTCTTGGTTAATTCAAAAGCTTCAAATTGAGTAAACAAGTCCTTGACGTGATTGGCCCAAAGAACTTATTTAAACTCAGCTAAATGATTATAAGAATCTCCAATGCCATCGAAGTAAATTTTCACGGCTTTTGCTGCGTGAGACAACCTCAATGTTCTCTTGGTCTTGGTAATGGAAAATCTTTAGCATCCCCATGTTCTATTGCCTCTTCGTCTTTCACTTTTTGTCCTTTACACTGATCTTTTTGTGCCTAAGTTGTGGAGGAACCTAACTTCAGGTTGGTCTCTCAGCTTCTCTTTATGAGCTCCCATAGGATTAGAGGTTCCAACATCCATGGATACCATATGTATATGTGAATTAACCATTTCTATAATGGGAATACTTTCTCTCCTTTCCACGTGTGTGGGTTGAGTGAGTTCAGTGACTTGATACATTCAGCTTGAATTATGGTCCAAATAGACTACCTTGCATAGGATATCAAGATCCTTGAATTCATACACAAACAAATCTTCCTTAAGATAGGGGATAGGTGGAAAGAAACACGAGAAAACTTCCTTTGTGGCTTTGTTCACAAATAAGTCTATACCTCAATTGTCTTGAGCTTGTTTGCAAGTGGCTATGAGCTTTGTTAGTACTGATTTATTGTGATGAGTACTAGGAGCTACACGCATCGTGTCTTCCTCTTCTAGCTCTCTTGGCTGCGTTTCTAGCATGGTTGTTTCAAAGTCATTAGTTTTCTCAAGGTAACTAGTGACCACATACATGGCTTCTTGTTTATTTGTATAGGATCCATTTTCAAACTTGACCATATGGTGATCAACTCTAAACAGGTGTTTAGGGTTCTTAACCATCCTCATAGATGTGAGCACCTAATCGTTTCAATATACTCCAAATGAGTTTTATAATTTTCTTTTGGTGTCTCTAACTACACTAGCCTTGAATTCTTTGTCTGTCTCTCCATGTGATAAGAACTCTATGACTCACTAGTTTTTGAGCTCAAGCTTGATGGGTGCAAGCCTAATTGCTCATACCAATACTTGACAACGTGATTCACACTAGATTTAGAATATCTAATTCTTTGTTTATCGGATTTGCCTAGGTGCTTGCTGAACCACAAGTTCATGATGAATCTACCTCTTAATTTTATATCAATATACACATGTTGGTTCCTTGACCTAACTCCCTTGAGTTCTTTGTTAATCCCTTTTATTTGATCTTGTTTTTTTTGTTCAAAACTGTCGAGAATGGGTTTACTTGTTTGGATTTTGTTTGATTGGTTTTTAAGATTCGTTCCCTTAGGTTTTCATGTCCACTTTATTAATCTTGATACTCTTAGTTTTTTAGGTTTCTTGTGAAATCTTATTCCTGTCATGTCCATATGATTTGATCTTAGTGTTACATTCTTACCATAAACTAGGCTCCAATCTTGCACTTCAAGTCTCCAGAAGGATCATCCTTGCTCTTTAATCCATGCAATAAAGGATCCAAAACATCAATATTGTCATGAATGCACGTGCAATTGAGCACCCAAATCGGTGCACTCATCCTTGCTTCCCAAAGCTCTCATATACTTTTTGAAAACACTCAAAAATCAAGTTAAAATTGAAAAATTCACAAAAAAATTTACCCAAATGTTTGTCTATCACGACAGTCAACTATGCGTGATAGATGGGTCTATCATAACGAACAAGGAAATCATGATAAAAGTATATCGGGATAGAGCATACATTCATGATGGTCGGATTGTTGTGATGGTCAAAGGTCGATGGACTAGTCTGACACGATGGTATTAAACAATCATGATAAAATAGACTTTCATGATAGAGGATGGGATACCATGCTTTTGGGTATGTAGTAATAATGTGCTATGTAAGGATAGTATAGATATATTGCAATAGAGAGCTCTATCGCAAGAATGGATTGTCTCGATGGTCTTGGTATGTCATGAAGGTCTAATTTTGTTGTGATAGAGAAATTGCCGCGACGGTCTTGGTTTGTCACGAGTTGGATTGTTGTGATAGTCGAAGGTCGATGGACTAGTTAGATCAAACAACCATGATAGATTAGACTCTCGTGATAGAGGATGGAATATCATGCTTTTGGGTATGTCGTGATAATGTGCTATGTCAGATAGTATAGATCTATCGCAATAGAGAGCTCCATCGCAAGAATGGATTGTCTTGTTGGTCTTGGTATGTCACGAAGGTCTAATTTTGTCGTGATAGAGAAACTACTGTGATGGTCTTGATATGTCATGATGGTCGAATTCTATCATAATAGAGCAATTTTCGTGATTATCTTGGTCTATCGTGATGGTTTGAAAATATCCACCTTTTCAAAATTCACCTCCACCATTATGTTTACGCATCTTCCACAAGAATTGTGCATAACTTTCTATACCGAAATAATAACTTTGGCAGTTTGTCATGACAGTCTGAGGAGGGGTCTCATACTTGGAATCATGTTGGAGTCAAAAATAGCCTCGAAATTGCAACTTAGAAAAAAAAACATGTACTACTCTCTCTCTCTCTCTCAATGATGCGAAGGTGATGCACCACGATCGAATCTCATTCTCGAGAGCTCCATGATCATACTATTGTAGTAGGAAATCGAGCTCTAGGCGCCGCACACAATACTCTGCACAGAGGCTACATACTACATAGAAAACACACAATACATAGAGAGCATGAACAAACTTCCTAAGTGTTACAAAAATGTGGTCCAACTTAATAGTTTGTGGTTGACCAGGCCACCATATGTTTTATACAAAAGTGTCCGACGGCTATTTGGCCTTTCAGATGAACATTAATGGTAACAATCTCCCCCTAAAGGTCAATATGGACAAACTGACTATGGGAGAAAAATGAACAATGATAAAGAATACCCGACTACAAGTAGACAAAGTATACCTACCACTTGATGGGCATGTTGCATAGTATACAAGTAACTGTGTAAGATCATGAATTAAGTAACCCCTATCAAGTGACAACATTGTCGAAAGCTATCTTGTGGTAGAACTTTAGTCAAAGCATCTGCGACATTATCTCGAGTATGATCCTTATTAAGAATGATGCACTGAATGGCTAAGTAGTCTCTAATGAAGTGATACCTCACCTCAATGTGCTTGGTCTTTGCATGATGCCTCACCACTTGATGGGCATGTTACACAGTATACAAGTAACTGTGTAAGATCATGAATCCCCCATCAAGTGACAACATTGTCAAAAGCTATCCTGTGGTAGAACTTTAGTCAAAGCATCTGCAACATTATCTTGAGTATGATCCTTATTAAGAATGATGCACTCAGTGGCTAAGTAGTCTCTATTGAAGTGATACCTCATCTCAATGTGCTGGGTCTTTGCATGATAAATCGGATTCTTAGCCAAAACAAGGGCACTCTGACTATCACTAAGCAAAGACGGTGCAAAATGAGGTAGACCCATATCACAAGCAAGACGAGAAAGCCATAATGCTTCCTTACATGCCTCACTTGCTGCTACATAATCTGCTTCTGTATGGAAACAACTATACATTCTTGAAGATGAGATCTCCAAGAGATAGCACCTTTAACAAAATGAAAAATGTACCTTGATGTAGACTTCCGATTGTCTACACAACCAACATAATCAAAATCTGCGTAACCAATAATGGATGCCTTCCGTCTACCCAAGCATAGACACTTGTCCTTAGTGCCACTCAGATATCTCAAAAATCATCTTGACCACTTCCCAATTCTTCTTGTCAGGATTGGACATATATGTGCTCACAACTCCCACTGCAAATGCAATCTCTCGTCTTGTAGCTACCATAGCATACATGAGACTACCAGCAATAGATTGATAAGGAATTTTGGTCATGAATTCCTTTTCCTCATCTGATTTGAGGCAATCATCCTTGCTTAATTTCACATGTAGATAAAGGTGTACTCAATGCCTTTCCACTTTGCATATTGAATATGTGAACTACTTTGGATATGTACTCACTTTGAGACAAGTATATGCATCTTTTACTCCTATCACGAGTAATGCATATGCCAAGAATATGTTTGGCATCCCCCAAATCCTTCATATCAAATGTCTCACTCAACTTCTTTTTGAGAATTGACAAGTCATTAGAGGACTTCCCAACAATCAACATATCATAAAGTATCAAGCATATCAAGCTGCCATCTAAGCATCTCTTTGTGTGGAGACAGTGATCCTCATTGCTTTGAGAATAGCCTTGAGACGTCATAAAAGCATCAAAACTTTGGTACCATTGTCTACCAGACCGTTTAAGTCCATATAAGCTCTTCTTCAATTTACAAACTAGACTTTCTTTGCTCGGAATTATATAACCTTTTGATTGTTCGTTATAGATCTCATCTGTAAGATCTCCATGCAAGAAAGTAGTTTTCACATCCATTTGGGCTAGCTCTAAGTCCACTGCAATGAATCCAAGCAACATGCACAGGGTAGTCATCTTGACCACCAAAGAGAATATTTCCTTAAAATCAAGACCATGTTGTTGCGTAAAACCCTTGCAACGAGTCATTCTTTATACTTTAGAGAAGCACTACTTGATGTGAATTTTAGCTTATATACCCATTTACATGGTAAAGCTTTCCTGCCCTTTGGAAAAGGCACTAAATTCCAAGTACCATTCTTGCGAATAGAATCCAACTCACTCTTCATGGCATGCTCCCACTTGACATGATCCTCTTTTTGCATAGCCTCTTCGTAGCAAGAAGGCTCAACAACATCTGTTAGGAGAACAAAAGCATTAGGTGGATGTGAGACACATGCAAAGCATCTCAATGGTTGCTAAACAAGAACATTTGCAGACTGATATGAATGGACATTCTCTTAAATATCCCTATGTGCAACATTTTTATGCATGCTAACTAGAGGACTAGTATCCTTAAACACCACTCTTCTCATTTCAACCTCCTTAATGGGGTGTCTATGCATCTTAGAACCATTGAAAATGACATTACTACTTCTGATCACTGACCGTGTTACAGGATCCCATAAGCGATATCCAAATTGGCATTCTTGAACGTATGCAAGAAAAATGCATTTCTTGGACTTTTGGTCCAACATTTTTCTAAGATTCTTGGGTATATGAACATATGATTCACACCCAAAAACTCGAAGATGATCATAATATGGTGGCTTCCCTGTCCATAACTCTTGTGCCACTTTTAGACCTTTGGTAATACTAGTTGAAATGTTAATCACATGAACAATAGTGAATACTGCTTTTGCCCAAAAGCCTTATGAAAGGTTTGCATGATGCAATATAGAAATTACTCTATCTTAAATAGTTCTATTCATCCTTTCAGCTACACCATTCTGTATTGGGGTATAAGGGGTTGTAAACTCTCTACTAATTCCTCTAGACTGATAGAAAATGCTGAATTCATATGACTTATACTCACCCCCATTATCTAAATGTCAAGCCTTGAGATTAGCTTCTTTTTCAGTCTCAACTAAAGCAAGCCATTTTTTGAAGTAGGGAATACCTCATCCTTCAATTTAATAGGATATACCTAGACTTTTCTAGTAGTGTTATCTATGAAAGTGGCAAAGTAAAGAGAACCACTTGATGACCTTGTGGGCATAGCACCACACATACCTATATGAATGAGATCTAAAGGCTAAATTGAAGAGTCAATGTGCATCTTGTGCACATTCCTAGTTTGCTTTCCATATTGACAATGCTCACAAAATGAAAAATCAAAGAGAGATAACACAGGTAAGTAGCCAGAACGATAGAGATTTTCTGTTCCACCACGAGATCTGTGGCCCTAATGGCCATGTCAAATACAAGCCATAGGTTGTTTAGTAACAACTAACAAGTGTTCTTTCTGTGATACAAATAAAGGATAAAGTGTTTCACCTTTTCTTCTTTTTGCAATGGCCATGTTGCCCTTTGATATGAAATGGGACTGAACATATAAAACCACCTTGTAACCAAGGTCATCAAGTTGACCAAATGACATCAAACTACATGATAACTGAGGTACATGGTGTACATTATGCATAATAAATTTTGAACCATCAATGAAGTGCACAACCACATCTCCAATACCGATAGCATCACACTAGTAAGAGTCGCCAAGTCTTTTGGTACCAAGAGGCTTTGCTACATAAGTAGAGAACCATTCTCTATGTAGTGTCACATGGAAAGAAGCACCATAATCTAGAAGCCATGTGTGAAAAAGAGAATGAGCCATAAGAGCCTCAGTGGGCACAATACTATTAAGTGCCAACACATCAACATAATAAAAAAAAGCATTAATTTCTTCAAATCTCCACAATTGAAGAAGATAGTGCAAGTAAATATTTGGCATGCCATCAACATTTTGTCCTTTGCATTTAGCATTCTTTGATGCATAACAGTCTTTCTTCATGTGTCCTTTATTATGACAATAATGACGTTCAATATCCCTCTTCCTTGATTTACTTCTACTCTTATCTCAGGCACATCTGGTGGATCAGGATCTAGTGCCAGCGTTATGAGGAGGAGCTATAACTTGCAGGGCAAAGACCATTTTGAAATCCGAAAATTTGATGGCACAAACTTTGCCCTATGGAAGAATCAGATTAAAGATGTGCTGATTCAAAGGAGGCAATGGAAGCCAGTAAATGGGATTTCAAAGAAGCTTGCTGACATGGATGAAGATGATTGGGATGAGTTAGATGAAATGGCCAGGTCTACCATTTGCTTGCACCTGGCAAATAATGTTTACTTTACAATATTAGACTCTGAAAGTGCAGAGAAGCTTTAGAAGAAGTTATGCAATACATATGAAAAAGAGACGACATCAAAATAAGGTGTATCTCATGAGAAAGTTATATGACCTTTGCATGAAGGACACAAATAGTGTTGTTGCTCATCTAAATGAGTTTGATGCTATATTATCCCAATTACAGGCTCAGAAAATGGATATGGATAATGAAATGAAAGCAGTATTGCTGTTATGCACCATGCATCATCATGGGATACATTTTGCACAGCTATTAGCAATAGTGCACTTGGTGATAAACTCATCTATGATGACATATGTGGAGCACTCTTTAGTGAGGAGATTCGTAGAAAATCTTTGGTTGGCACTCCGAGTGGAGATGCATATAATGTTCATGATTCTTACCAAGGAAAGAATCAGCAACGTGGCAAGAGTAAGAACAAGGAAAAGAATGGTCAAAGGAATAAGAGTAGAAGTAAATCAAGGAAGAGGGATATTGAATGCCATTACTGTCATAAGAAAGGACATATGAAGAAAGACTGTTATGCATTAAAGAATGCTAAAGGTAAAGGACAGAATGTTGATGGGCATGTTAAACAGTTACTTGTACCATCTACTTAGCTGTGAAGATTGAAGAAATTAATGCTATTTTTGATGATGCGGATGTGTTGACACTTGATAGTACTGTGCCAACTGAGGCTCTTATGGCTGATTCTCTTTCCCACACGTGGCTGCTAGATTCTGGTGCTTCTTTCCATGTGACACCACACAGAGAATGGTTCTCTAATTATGTAGCAAAGTCTCTTGGTACCATGAGACTTGGTCACTCTTACCAGTGTGACACTGTGGGGATTGGAGATGTGATTGTGCAGTTCATTGATGGTTCAAAAGTTACTATGCATAATGTACACCATGTACCTCAATTATCACGCAGTTTGATGTCAGTTGGTCAACTTGATGACCTTGCTTACAAGGTGGTCTTCTATGCTCAGTCCTTTTGTATGTCAAAGGGCAATATGGTTATTGCAAAAGGAAGCAAAGTTGCCTCACTTTATACTTTATTTCTATCACAGAAAGAACACTTGTTAGCTTTTACTGAACAGCCTATGGCTTGTATTTGGCATGGTCGTTTGGGCCATATATCGCATAGTGGAATGGGAAATCTTTCTCGTTCTGGCTATTTACATGCGTTCTCTTTCTCTGATTTTTCATTTTGTGAGCATTGTCAATATGGAAAGCAAACCAGAAATGTGAATAGAATGCACATTAAATCTTCAATTCAGCCTTTAGATCTTGTTCATACAGATGTGTGTGGTCCTATGCCCACTAGGTCCTTAGGTAGTTCCCTTTACTTTGTCACTTTCATAGATGATGCTACTAGAAAAGTTTGGATATATCCTATCCAATCGAAGGATGAGGTAATCCCTACTTTTAGAAAATGGCTTGCTTCAGTTGAGACTGAAAAAGGAACTAAGCTTAAGGCTTTACGTTTAGATAATGGGGATGAGTATACCTCACATGAATTCAACCTTTTCTATCAGTCTAGAGGGATTTTTAGAGAGTTTACAACTCCTTATACCCCAATACAGAGTGGTGTAGCTGAGAGGATGAATAGAACCATTCAACATAGAGTAGTCTCTATGTTGCATCATGCAAACCTCTCACAAGGCTTTTGGGCAGAAGGAGTATTGACTGTAGTTCATGTGATTAACCTTTCACCTAGTATTGCCAAAGGTTTGAAAGTGGCACAAGAGTTCTGGACAGGGGAGCCACCATATTATGATCATCTTCGAGTTTTTGGGTGTGAAGCATATGTTCATATACCCAAGAATCTTAGACAAAAGTTGGACCAAAAGTCAAAGAAATGCATTTTTCTTGGATATGGTCGAGAAGGACAATTTGGATATCGCTTACAAGATCTTGAAACACGGACAATGATGAGAAGTAGTGATGTCATTTTCAATGAGTCTAAAATGCATAAACAGCCTATTAAGGAGGTTGAAGTGAGAAGAGTGGTATTTGAGGATACAATGTTGCGGATGTGTGGTATCCTTCTTTCGATCTGATACCACTTGTTCGCGATTATCTTTCTCTCTGATATCGCTGATAATGGTCGTCACGACAAGGCTTGAACCTTGTCAGGCCTGCGGAAATTGCCGCGCCGCCGAATAGAGAGCTAAGCTAAGGTGATATAGAGCACCTCTATAATCAACAGTAGCTTAGCAGGATTACTGTCGCTTAACTGTGTTAAACTGCGACTTGAATTCCACCGGAACTTCACCGGACTGTCACTGGGACGTCATTGATTTACCGGAATATCACCAGAATGAACTTTGATTCTGCTCATGATTACTTCAAATGAGTTATGTGAAGTAAGGAAGTGATACGTGAACTTCCTTCACTGAATGAACTTCTTAAGGAAAACTTCACAGTTCTGAAGTGGCACTTTCCGGTTAGACTTTGTACTGTGTGTACATATCCATTCCACCGAAAACTGTGATCAGCTTAAAGTAGAGACGTCTAGCTACAAGATGAGCTATCTCTCATACAAAACTTCGAATTCTACTGCGAGATATACTTCGTTGTTCTACCGAAAAATCCGCTTTCTGAGAAAACTATAACTGTCCGAAAATGCGTTTACTGAGATATCTTTGACCGAGACATTCATTTACTTAGAGAGTACCGAGAGACACATTTAGTAACGAACTGTAACTGTTAATGGTTAACAAACTCTCTACTGTAACACGAAAAACTTCAGATTCTTCACATGCGAACAGAGCGCGCAAACTTCCACATGAACATGTGTTTTCTATTAGAGAAGATGTGTACAAACAAGCTTGGCCTCTTCTTGCTCAAGCTGTAGAAACTCTCTTACACTGAGTAGTTTCTTATTACCATCCCTCTTAGATGAATACCTGACATTCCAGGTTTCTGTTATTCATCTGTACATACGCGATCTATGGCATCTTCTGAGAACTTCTCACTCTCTCTTCACTCATACGCGATCTCTAGTAATCCTCTCCTTCTCATTCTCAGCAGCATCCGAGTCCTTCAATCCTTGGTGTTTATATACACTTTTTCCTGCGCTCTTCCCGCTCTCAATTTTTAATTTTTCGTTATGCGCGCATTATTGCGCCCACCGCGGTTTATTGCTCTGTTACTCGTACAATTCTTGATTCTAGTTAACGGACTGATTCCGCACGCTGTACAACTGAGGCTTTTGATTTTCTGAAGATTCTGCTTCTTTTCTTTTTTTTGTGTATGTCAAATTCGTGAGTGATACCTCAACAGCTCCCCCTCAATCACTAATTTGACCTCTTCCGGTCTTTCATATATCTTTCTTTCTTTTATTCCTGCCATTTCTTTGAATCTGCTTGTCTTTGTTCCATCCAAGCTTTTTGTCAAGATATCTGCTATCTGATTTTTCGTAGGAGTGTAGACTATTTCTATCTCCTTTTCCATTACCTTTTCCCTCAGGAAATGATACTGAATTTCTATGTGCTTTGTTCGTGCATGGAATACTGGGTTTGCTGCAAGATACAGCGAGCTCATATTGTCTCCATGTATAATTGGTATACCTTGATCAATACCCATGCTTTTGAGCAAGGTCTGCATCCATATTACTTCTTTCGCTGCTTCTACGAGTCCTTTGTATTCGGCTTCTGTTGTCGATAAAGCTACTGTATGCTGTTTCTTTGAACACCAGCTTACCAGTTTATCTCCTAGGTATAGCATATACCCATGTGTCGATCTTCTGTCATCTTGACTTCCTGCCCAGTCTGAGTCACTGAATGCTCAGTTTAGGAGATACCCCTTTTGCGTAACATATACACCATGATCTGTATATGTGATTTCCATACCTAGAAAGTATGATAACTTTCCCAGGTCACTGATTTTGAATTCCCTTTTCGAGCAGTTTCTTCACCTCCGTGATTCCTGCTTCTGAGGTACCTATAATTATTATGTCGTCTACATAAATGCAAATGTAGATCATTCCTTCTTCTGTTCTTTTGATGAGTAGACTCGCATCTGCCTTCGAACTTTGGTATCCAAGTTCATTGAGATACTTCACAAGTCTGTAGTTCCAAGCTCTTGGAGCTTGCTTCAGTCCATAAAGTGCTTTTCTTAGTCTGCACACATGTTTTGGGTATCTGGAATTTACGAAACCTTCTGGTTGTTCCATGTAGACTTCGTCTGATATATATCCATTCAGAAATGCATTCTTTATATCTAGTTGACTTAGCTTCCATCCTTTTGATGCTGCTATAGCAATCACTGTCCTTATGGTTGACATCTTTGCCACCAGACTAAACGTCTCGTCATAGTCTATGCCATGCGTCTGAGCATAGCCCTTGATAACCAGTCTCGCTTTATGTCTGGCTATCCTTCCATCTGCAAGTTTTTTAACTTTGAAAACCCATTTATTTCCGATTACTTTCTTACCATTTGGTTTCGGAACAAGTTCCCATGTCTTGTTCTCTTCCAGTGCGCTGAATACTTCTTCCATTGCTTCTTCCCATTGCTCCTTTCCCTTAGCTTCAACATAGCTCTGAGGTTCTTCATCATCTTTGACCATATATGCATAATCTTTTTGAGTTATATACGATGTATCATACGAGTACCTTTCCGGTTGTCTCCTTACTCTGTTTGACCTCCTTAGCTCGTATTCTTCGTGTGTATCTGAATACACGTCTTCATCTTCGTTTCTCATACCTGATCCGGTCCTGGACGTACTTGCCTGTATATAATCTTCATCTTTATCCACCTGTACGATTGATTTACCTTTCTCTTTCCTTTTTATCTCTTCTTCAAATTCTTCAGCTGTATGACTCTGATCTGCATACCAACTTTTCTATTCATCAAATATTACATCTCTGGAAACAGTAAATTGTTTGGTTAGAGGACTCCATAACCTGTAACCCATCTGCTTTTCATCATATCCGACGAACACATATTTCTCTGCTTTTGGTTCAAGCTTATGTCTCAGTTGAGACGGTATATAGGCATAAGCGACTGATCCAAACACTTTACAATGATCAAGTGTTGGCTTCTTTCCCCACCAGGCTTCATAAGGGGTCATTCCTTCTAACGCTGTACACGGTAATCTGTTTACCAAGTATGTAGCTGTATTTACGGCTTCAGCCCAAAGGTAATCTGGACAATTCTTTTCTTTCAGCATAGCTCGTGCAAACTCGACTAGAGTTCGGTTCCTTCTTTCTGCTACACCGTTTTGTTGTGGTGTATACCTGTAGGTTATTTCTCTCTTGATACCTGCATTCCAAAGGTAATCATTGAACTCTCGGGAGAAGTATTCTCCCCCTCCATCAGACCTCATTCTTTTAAGCTTTCGACCTGTGAGTCTTTTAGCATATGCATGAAAATGTCTGAAAGCTCCAAACACTTCTGATTTCTCTTTCAAAACATAAAGGGTTATCCATCTTGTTGCATCATCAATGAAAAGGACATAATACCTTGATCTACTGATTGATCCTTCTTTTGTTGGTCCCCATACATCTGTATGTATAAGTTCTAGCACACCATCATGTTTGAATCCTTTCTTCTGGAAAGGTAACCTGTGGGCTTTTCCCATTTGACAAGCTTTGCATTTGTGAATCATATGTTGGTTCTGTACGTTCGGTAATCCCAGTACAGACTGATTTGCTATCATAGCTTTGATTCCTTTTTCATTGAAATGACCTAATCTCTTGTGCCAGAGATTAAGTTCTGTAATCACCTTTTCATCATATGTGAGCAACGCTTGGCCAATGTTCCCTTGTACTCTTAAGGTAAAGAGTCTTCCTTCTTTCTTACTAGAGACGATCTGATTATATCCATTCTCGGGATATTCTACAAATACTCCTTTGTTTGTAAATCTGACCTGAAAACCTTTCTCGACTATCTGTCCCACACTAATCAGATTTTTCGGTATTGTTGGAACATACAAAACATTGGTTAGCAAATCTGCTCCACTCTTACATTTCACCTTTCCAATTGAATGTACGCTATGTCTTGTATTGTCACTTGTTTGAATAGTGTGACTCGAACTTCCTTTTTCCAGTTCTGACATCAGTTCTATGTTTCCTGACAAGTGATTAGAACATCCAGAGTCAATGTAAAATACCTTTAGATCTTCGTTATCGGATGTGCTGATTGAATTCATCATCAATGATGTATGATTTTCATTCTGTGTGTCATTTGCGTAGTTGTTGTAGGTGGTGTTGTAGGATTGGCCCTGTCCCCAACTTCTTGTTTGGGAAGCAGTGAACATGATTTTAAGATATCTGAGTGGCACTAAGGAAAAGTGTCTATGCTTAGGTAGAGGGAAAGCATCCATTATTGGTTACACAGATTCTGACTATGCTGGTTTTGTAGACAATCATAAGTCTACATCAGGGTACATTTTTCATTTTGCTAGAGGTGTTATCTCTTGGAGATCTCGTTCAAGAATGTACAACTGTTTCCACCATAGAAGCAAAGTATGTTGCAACAAGTGAGGCATGTAAGGAAGCATTGTGGCTTTCTCGTCTTGCTTGTGATATGGGTTTACCTCAGCATGTACCTCGTTTGCTCAGTGATAGTTAGAGTGCCATTGCTTTGGCTAAGAATCTAGTCTATCATGCAAAGACCAAGCACATTGAGGTGAGATATCACTTCATTAGAGATTGATTAGCCACTGAGTGCATTATTCTTGAGAAGGTCAATCGAGATAATGCTGCAGATGCTTTGACTAAAGCTCTACCACAAGATAGCTTTCGACACTGTTATCACTTGTTAGGGGTTATTTGACTCATGATCTTACACAGTCACTTGTACACTGTGTAACATGCCCATCAGGTGGGAGGTATAGTTTGTATACTTATACTCAGGTATTCTTCATCATTCTTTATTTTTCTCCCATAGTTACTTTGGCCATATTGGCCTTTAGTGGAACATTGTTACCGTTAGTGTCCATGTGAAAGGCCAAATGGCCACCGGACACTTCTTTGTATATGTTCTTTAATAAAACATATAGTGGCCTAGTCAGTCAAAGACTTTAAGTTCGACTGCACTTGTAAGACCTAAGAATTCTATCTTCATGCTCCTTGTGTACCATGTTTTTTTGCGTATTTTGCGTCCTCTGTGTAGAGTACTATGTGCATTAGGAGCTCGGTTTTGTACTCCGAGGATATCGTCGTGGAGCTCTCGAGAAGGAGAGCACATCGTGGTGCATCACCAGTGAAATACTTCAGCCATGACATAGTTTTGAGAACTATGCTTGGGGCTTCTTCTAAGTGCTTCCTCTCCTTCAATGTGGGCTTATGCTCGATGCCATAGTTTTTCTAGTTTCATTTCATAAATTTGATGGAGAGGGAGTCTTCTCGCATGCATTAAACCTCATATTTGCCTCTCTCTCTCTCTCTCCCTCTCTTGCAAAAGAGATTCTTCATTTAAGACCCTCACATGATGATTTGCACAAACAACATCTAACACATTAATAAGGGTGCCCATCCAACATCCAATACCTGTATTATCTTCACTTTGAATTGGAAGGACTATGTGCATGCTTACTTTCACTTTATTCTCTATATTAGTTCATATGTGGGGCTATTCTTCCCCTTTCTTAGCTAGCACACATTTTCTCTCCATAGGCTTCTTTGTGCCTAGTTTCAAAAGTCCTTTCTCTCTCCAATTTGTAGGCACCTAGCAGAGCATTCCAAAGGCCTCTCTGCCTCAATATGTTCATGCGGCAAAAAAATTATCCTTTATATCTCCTACAAGTACTTACGAGAGGGGAACACAAATTACATGAAATTCAAAGAGAAGAGATAGAAGCTCTTTCTAGTTCATTGTATAAGCTATTTGGAAGAGAGAGGGAGAGAGAAAACAAGAAGAGATTTTATGTATTTATGTTTGAAATTTTATGATGAAGTATGAAGGCATATATTGGAGAGACCACATGATCAATGGAACAAGGAGAAGCCCCCAAAGCTTATCCTTAAAACTCGAGCTCTTCCAAATATGCTATAGAATGAGTGCGAAGAAAGAAGATGGGATTGGAGATACAAGAAAATGACTTAAAGCTCTTTGAGGAGATTAGAAGGATAAAGTGGATGGATTTTACTTCATCAAGCCAAAGGTTAGAGAAGTTTCTATTCATTCCTCCTCTTGTTTTTAGTGGTTTTTATTACATCAAGAACGAATGAATCTTCATGTATGAATGTTCATTTGGCTCATGATGTCCTCATGCTCATAGAACCCTCATTTCTCCATGTGCAAAAAGTTGAAAAAAAAACATACATGAGAAAAGTATAAATCTTGCTAAATGGCATTTTGACTCACTATTTTATGATACCAAGGATTGGTTAGATTTCTTAATAATGACTCATATGCATTCTTTGGAGCTTGTTTTTCATTACAGATATATAGATTCAAAGTTGAGAATATATATGTCCAAGTTGTCTTTGGGGAGTATCCAAAGTAGCCACCCTAAACATTATTTCCATCTAGTGACTTACTTATACCCGATCAGCTTTGAATGTGTGCTTATCTATGCTTGGGTGGCCGATTTCAATTATCTTTTTGCTTCTTGGAAATCTTGTTTTACAAGATTTTTGATGACATGTTACCACAATTAGGGGGAGATTTGATTTTTCCATATGAAGAAACAATGCTAAGGTGTCAAGTTTGGAAGTTTTGGAGATGGACTTGCTGGCTATGTAGACTATCTTTTGGCATATTAAAACACTTCCAAAATGGAAGTATGTATTCCCATTTTAGCTTATGTAACATGTTAGAATTTACTGGTGAGGCTTAGAAAACACATCAAGTTGTAACTTATATTAGTTTTTATCACGCAAAATTGTTGTAAAAAAACAAATTATAAGCACATCTCATTTTTGTATTGGTTTCACCCATAGGGGGACCACATGGATGTATTTGTACACGAGGGGGCTAGAAATGCCTACGTCAAACGTTTGGTTGCATTCTCAGATGAAGAGGTGCACAATGCCTTCCTCAAGTATTGCATTTGTGCGAGGGAACAAGTGCGTAAGAGAGGACAAACATGGGTGGGTGCACACATGTACATATGCCTACACAATTCACCATTGATTTCATTATCATTCAAATAGATGCACCATGGTGGTGTAGTATACTTGTATGTGTGAAAATTATACCATGCACATGCAACGGAGTAACTCCACTCTTACTTTAATAGTAAGGAAAGGTGTAAAAGGGAAAATAATCACAAGGAAAAATAACAATCATGAGCATATCTTTTCAGCCTTGGAATTATTCTAAGACGTTTTAGAGTTAATCTTGAAGTAAAGTTGAAAGAGGTAGCAACCATTTACATTCAATTTGTAGTGAATCCACTTAAGGGTTCAAATCAAACACTTAAATCAAGGGTTTAATTTCAATACTTGATGCCTTGAAGGACAGATAGGAGTCAAGTATGAAAGATAATATAATCTCTAGTAGCTTCCAAAAAGCCCCAAACGCACATAGTGATACTTTAGTCTTATGGTTGGTATAACCAAAATGTGTATCACTCATTATCAATATTTTTACATTTGGAATATTAAAACCATTATAGTGGATGGCGAGATATCTAGAAAATCCATGGACAAAGTTGTCGTACTTAGCATGCTAAGAGGGAGATCTCAAGATGAAGGTGAAAAGCTTCTGTAACTATCACTTGATCAACATGAATTGATTAGGCTTAGAGAAGTTGCCTCATTAGGACCAGCACTAGACTGTCCACCTATAAAAAGAGGCAGCAAAGTATCATACATGTCTTTGGAGCTAAAGATGTCTCCTTAGTACATGAAAGTAATGGCTAAATAGCATCTTCCACAAAAACAACATCATGGCTAACCAAAACGTGTTTATTCTGTGGATGATACAGACGATAGCCTTTACTTTCAGAACTATATCCAACAAAAATACATTTTACTACTTTATCATCCAATTTCTTGCAATGTTGTTCAAGCACTAATGCATATACCAAACAACCAAAAACACATAGATGAGCAACAGATGGCTTGCAACCATGCCACGTCTCATATGGAGTGATAGACTGCAGTGCTTTAGTAGGACACCTGTTAAGTACATATGCTGCACACATGACAACTTCAAGCCCGAAACTATGTGGTAAAGCTTGACTCTTGACCATACACCTCGCCATCTCCATGAGTGACCTGTTCTTCGGTTCAACAACTCCATTATGTTGAGTTGTGGTGCAGACTTTGCGTGACAACAAATTAGATGCATCTTTGTCATATCATACTCGTTCAGGCTCTCATAGTGCCTCCTTTGCATCAGATTGCTATGCTATGGCTGCGTCTAGTCTCTCTGATGAGAATGAGCCTGTTTCTTTTGATGTGCTAATTATGTGCTTCTGATCATTGTTGTCTATGTTGACGACATGCTCCTCACTGGTCCTATTGAGAAGCATATTGTTGATTTCAAGGCTGATTTGCATGCCTCATTTGAGATGTCTGATTTGGGGCATTTGCATCACTATTTGGGCATTCAGTTTATGCAAGTTGATGGTGGGATGGCTTTGTGTCAAACGAAATATATTGACACATTATTGCAGCGTCTTGGCCTTGAAGATTGTAAGCCTATTGCTACTCCTATGGACACAGGTTTACAATTGAGTCTTCATGATGCTGGAGATGCATTTGATGCTGTGCTCTATCAGCAGGCTGTTGGATGCTTGATTTATTTATGCATTACTCGGCCAGATATTCAGTTTGTTGTCTCACAGATGAGTAGGTTTATGCATTGCCCAGGAGTCACGCATTGGAAGGCGGTTAAGCGCATCTTTCGCTACTTGAGTGGTACTCGGCTACTTGGGTTGTTTTATCCCAAGGGGGGATCACTACCGCCAGATTTGCATGCTTTTTCTGACTCAGATTGGGCTGGTTGCTATGACCCTCGTGTGTCCACCAGTGGTTTTTGCTTCATGCTTGGTAGCTCATGTATATCTTGGTTGAGCAAGAAGCAGCCTACTGTGGCCAATTCTAGTTGTGAGGCTGAGTATAGGGCAGCTTTCACAGCGATTGTTGGGTGTGTGTGGCTCAGACGCCTTATGGCTGATTTGGGTGTTGGTCAAACTTCTGCCGCCACCATCTTCACTGACAGTCAGAGCGCATTGGCAGTTGCGAGGAACCTTGTGTTCCATGCTCGCACTAAGCACATTGAGGTGCATTATCACTATGTCAGGGAGAGGTTCTCTGCTAGGGAGATCAGCTTGGCATATGGGCCCACACAGGAGAACATAGCAGACCTTTTCATGAAGGTTCTGCCTAGGGAGAAGTTTGAAGCTTTCCGCAAAGCTTTGGGCTTACTTCCTTTTGTGGAGTGATTTCCACATAGCTTGGCACTTCCTTATACATGAGTGCCAGCTCCTTGTTCACCGCATCACTCCCAGGGGGGATTTGTTGATATATTTAGGTAGTGATGTGTGTGAACACACTAGGACCGTTGGGGCTCTTTTTCCCCTCTTTAGGAGGTTTTCTTCCCTCGGCTTGTATATACGCCTATTGCCCTAATGGGCTACTCATCTTTGTACATTCTCTAGTAATACATTCAATATTGTGTGTTGTGCTCCAAGCTTCTTCTTCTTCCTTGTGCTGTTCGCGTGCTTCCGCAGACGTCTAACTCCAACACAAATTTTGTGTGATTCTGAGACTACAACCGTAGAGGTGTTGATGATGCCCTAGATGAAGTGACGACCTGCTCTGATACGAATTGTTGGAGTTAGACATCTGCGGAAGCACGGGAACGACACAAGGAAGAAGAAGAAGCTTGGAGCCCGACACATAATAGTGAATGTATTACCACTAGAATGTACAAAGATAAGTAGCCCATTAGGGCAATAGGCGTATATACAAGCTGGGGGGAAAAAACCTCCTAAAGAGGGAAAAACGTGCCCCGACGGTCCTAGAGTGTTCACACACATCACTACCTAAATATATGAACAAATTACACACCCTGGCAATTTTAGATTTCTTTCCTTGCTTACTTGCAAGAAAATACTTACCTATCCTTGGAAAGAAGAATACATGCACTGTACAATTCGTGTCCACATCTTAACTATGCGTATACTCTAGGTATTTTGCAAAATTTGCATGTCCTATATGCAATATGATGCAAAAAGAAAGCAACAATGCATAAAAATTGACAAAAAGACTTATATGGAGGTTCAAAAGATAACTTGTAGGTGTGTCTAGGTGCTAAAGATGGTCCACACTCCGTTGGAATAGTTTCCAAGTCTCTCTCGATAGGTTGTGCTTCAAAACTATGCTCAAAAGAGGGTCATTGAAGATAAACAACAAACTCGAAACTCTAAAGATGATGGGAGTTGAAGCCAAAGTATGGCTTAGAGCCACTCTCTAGAAAGAGCTCTAAGAGAGCTTCGCATAGCAACAAAAGTCTCCAAAATTGGAGGTGGAATGCTCAAGATATGATTAAAAGTGTGGAGAGGAATTGGTGAAATTGAATAAATTAGCGAGATATCTTATAGCTCAAGAGGATATCTTTCAGATCTGTGGTTGTCTCCTCCCAACTCGAACACATGCAAGCTTGCATATAATCTCATATGTGATAATGAGAATGCTAGAAGGGTGCATATATAGAAGAAGAAATCGACATTTGCTTCAACTATAAGAGAAGAGGATCACCTCTTCTCTCTCCTGTGCATTGAAGCGCGACAGGGTGTTGAACGTGCCTGAGTGTCCAGGCAGGTTTCGTGAAATCCGGGTAGGCATGCGAGACCTCATGGCTTGTACCACTTTAGAACTAAAGCTTATGTGCACGTACCATCGTCTGCAGAGGGGCGATTCCCATGGCCTTCCTGATATCTCCTTTTAAGGTTTGCTTCCCACAGCCACAAGCAATTGACGATGGTGATCCTGAAAAGATCCCTCGAGAAACATGCAAGCCATGCACAAAGAAGAGGAGGACAAAAACACATGCAACAAAAGATGAGACTCTCCCCAAAATCAAATATGTTCTGGTACAAAGTGATAGAATAAATTGATTGATGTGTGTGTGTCTCTCCTCCCATCCATATATACCCTCTTGTACTCTAAAAATAGAAATGTTCTGGAATAATCTAGTGTCAACATGTGGCCATCATGCAACACTTAACCCCATTAGTACCAAGTACCTTAGGATATCCCCTGAGCTTGGGACCTTTGCTAGCTAGCCCTTGTCCCTCACACACATGGACTGATCCCTGTGGACCAATGTCCTGATCCCTGTGGATCAATGTCTGACATTGAACGAGTACGATATGACAAAGGTGCATATAACTTTCTACCTCTAAAAGTTTTCACTAGCCATTTAGGCATAGATTTTGTTGGAACAACAAGATTTCATTATGCTTGAGGTGGATTTGATCTACATCAAATACATTATTTGGATGTTGTGGATATGCCTTGAAGAATAGCACTTATGTGCACATATTTTCTTTGTATTAATTGGTTGATCACTTATGATCATTTCTTTTAAGGTTCAAGGGATTTACCTTTCTAAAAGAGAAGGGTAGAAGGTCTAAAAGCCACAAGTTAGAAGTGGATGGTATTGATTCTCAATCAATCAATCAAGAGGTAGTTTTGAGTTCAACTTTCTCTTTTCCTAGATTGTAGGAAAAGATTCTAATCAATCTAAACTAACAAACCATCCTAATTTTGAATTCAAATTCATGGATAAAAGATGTGGCCATATCCTCAAAAGTCTATATAAAGACCCCAAAACATTTTTACATTAAAGAGATTTTTAATTTGAAGCAATACATATACTCTATGATCATTGCTTGTTGCCATTTTTGTTCATTGCTCCTTCCTCAGACTTAGTCAACTTGTAGAGATTGGTGCTCTCTCTAGAGAGCTCTAAATCCAATGTTTAAGCATTCATTTGAAAGGTACAACCGTGCACTTTATGTGTACATATTTTCAATTCATTTTGTTATTTGTTTTAGAGAAATTGAAGTTTTTCAGTGTTGGGGTCATTCTCTACACATCCCTTAAAAATCGGGATGATACTAGTTTAGTCTTAAGGTATTGCTCCTTCTATAGTTGTTATAAATTAGGGATTTTATTTATTTTATCAAGGCAACCCTATATATGAAACTCCATTAGGAGGAATTTTTCCAATTGTTACTGTGTTGGCTGCTCTGAGTGTCTGAAGTCACAACTTCCATCCATTTTTAGAAGGTTTTTGTGAGCTAGTCAAGGTGCAAGTTATCTCTTTTGCACCAAATTCTTCTTGTTGATGTTCCAAAGTAGCTGTTGGTTTTTATTACACTAAATACAACCCTACAAGGTCTACCTTACATATCCAAAGAGCTAGGGTTGGTCCTATGCTGGTTTGTTGGACCAACTTCACCACTTGATAACTCAACTTTCCAAGCCTCTCCAAGATTCTCCAACTTCTTTCGGTGGTATCAAAGCAACTTCAAGATGGGAGATGGTTTTCCATCAATTATTGAGAAGCTTGATAGACACAATTATGCTTATTGGAAAATCAGAATGGAGACTTGTTTGCAAGGAAGAAACCTATATGGGATTGTATCAGGTGATGAAGTAATGCCTATTCCAAGATCCAAAGGAGGACCTACTCAAGAGGAAACAGATAAGCTAACACTTTGGTGTGCAAGGGATGCTCAAGAAAGGTCATACATACTCAACTCTATCTCTAATTTTCTATTACCACATATTAGAGGATGCAAGAAATCTTAAGAGACTTGGGATGCCCTAGAGACTTTTTTTATGCTAGTACAAAAGCAAAGAAGAACCATCTTTGGAATGAGTTCAACCAAATGAAGAAGACTCCAAAACAAACCATTATTGAGTTTGTTACAAAGGTCAAGGAGGTTGCTGATCAATTGGCATCCATTGGATAGATGATTGAAGAAGAGGCCATCATGAGGCAAATTCTTAATGGGATCAGAGGTGACAAGCAATGGAAATATTTGATCACAACCTATGATCTCATCATGGACGTGCAAATTGCATACTTCAACATCTTTCTTGGAAAACTCTTCAATCAAGAGGCCAACAATAGCATAAAGGAAGATAACTCCTATCATGGTAATTCAACTAGTGCTCTATATGTAGATAAGAAGGACAAGAAGCTGAAAGGCAAGAAGGAAGAAAGAAGATGAAGAGGAGACTTCCCAAGCCAACTTTGTAGGCAAGAAAAAGTGGGAAAGGAATAATAAAGGACCAAATAATGACAAGACCAAAGCCCAAAATGTTCAACCTTGTGTCATTTGTGATAAGACCAACCACACCACTCAAAATTGCTGGTTCAATGTGAAGACCCAGAAAAGAAGTGGAAGAGGTGGATATGGTAGCAATAGAGGCAGAGGTGGACACAAATTCAATAATAACAATAGAGGCCATAACAGAAAGGACTACAAAAATTATTATGAAGATCAACAACATGAAGTCTCATTTCTCTTGATGAATCTAAGCCATAAGGAATGTAAACAAGATGATAATTTATTCTACATAGATTCAAGATGTTCAAATCATGTTGCAGGCAACATAACTCTCTTATTTGATTTGGAAACAAAGCATAGACATAAAGTTCAAACAAGGGATGACACAAAGCATAGTTTGGAGAAGATTGGTAATGTCAAAGCTTGCAATGGCAGGAAAAATATTTTGAGCAAGGTACTCTATGTTTCCACTATTACCAAAAACTTAATAAGTGTAGGCCAAATAATTGAGAAAGGCTTGCAAGTTAGATTTGTCGAGGCTTCAAGAAGATAGCCAAAGGTGAGAAGCATGGTAGGCTCTTTACTTTTGAAGTAGGAGAAACCAAAAACATATCTCTATGCAACTTTGGGTCTCAAACCCTGAGTAAGCTTGAAGTGTGGCATAAGAGGCTAGCTCATGTGAATGAAAGAATCTTGAAAGATATATGCAGGGATCAAAGTGTTCTTGGATTGCCAAACATATCAAAGTAGCACATGATCAATAGTTGTGCTGCATGTTAGATTGGGAAGGCACAGAGACAACCATTCAACCACAAAGGCTACATCCACAACAACTTATTGGACCTAGTACATACAGATGTATGGGGGCCAAGTCAAGAACCTTCATTGGCAAGATCAAGGTATTATGCCTCATTTATTGATGACCATAGTAGATGGACTATTCTATACTTTAACAAAAGTAATAATGAAGTGTTTTATTGCTTCAAAAAGTATCTAGCATATGTGGAGAATCATACAGGTAGATCACTCAAGAAGCTCAGATCTAATGGAGGGGGATAATACTTCTCCAAAAAGTTTGATGAGTTCTTACACGATAAAGATATCAAAAGGGAAGTGACTACCAGGTACTCTCCTCAATTGAATGGAATTGCAGAGAGAAGAAACAAGACATTGGTTGGATCAGCCAGAACAATGCTTGAAGAGAAGAGGTTGCCACATTATCTATGGGCAAATGCTATTTCAATTGTTGTGTACTTCTTAATATACTACCATCAAAATCACTCCAAGGTATGACTCATTATGAAGCATGGTATGGAAGAAAAACTAATCTTGGACATTGCAAGGTGTTTGGTTGTTTAGCTTATGTTCATGTACCATCACAAATAAGAGGTAAGCTAGATGAAAGGGCAACAAAGGTAGTGTTTATTGAGTATGACTCAACTCAAATGGGTTACAGATTCTATAATCCTTCAATCAAGCAATTCACTACAAGTAGGGATGTTGTGTTTGAAGAGCACATGTCTTGGTATGATGAAGACAAACAAATTTAACTCTACCATATGATCTTGATTCCGATTCTCAACAGTTAGGAAGCAAGCATGATACACACATCCAAGATCCAAAAATTGATACAGATGATGATCAAGATGAAAGGGAAAAGGATTACAAGCTATGGAAGTCAAGAGGCAAAGAAAAGATGCAAGAGTGTGGAGAATGCTCCAACGAAGTACCTAGAAGGTCAACAAGGGAGAAAAGAAACAAGAAAGGTATGGATATGATTCCACATTTGTTAGAAAGCATTCAATCTACTTGGCAAAGGACTCAATTTTAGAGGAACCCTCAACCTATGAAGAGGCAAAGGAAACTTGAATTGGGAAAATGCCATGAAAGAAGAAATAGATGCATTGGGATTTAGTTCCAATGTCACCCAATCAAAAGGTAATTGGTTGCATATGGGTATTTAAAGTTGAAAGAAACTTAGATGGATCAGTTTGTAGGTACAAGGCAAGATTAGTTGCCAACGGATGCTCACAAACACATGGTATAGACCATGAGGAAACATTCTCACCAGTTGCAAAGATGACTACAATTAGAACATTGATAAGTGTAGCTGCTACAAGAAATTGGAGACTCCTCGAACTTGATGTGAAAAATGTATTCCTAAATGGTTGGATAAGTGAAGAGGTATACATGTCACAACCACCAAGTTTTGAAAACCCTAGTCATACATCTTATTTTTGCAGACTTAAGAAAGCATTGTATGGATTGAAACTAGATCCTAGAGCTTGGAATTACAGGTTGGTTACATATCTTCAAGATCAAGGGTTCAGACCTAGCTACTCATATCCTTCTCTATTCATCAAACGGGATCATAATAAAGTTATCTATCTATATGTATATGTAGATGATATTATTGTGATAAGTGATGATCTGAACAACATTCAAAGGACCAAGACACACATGCAAGAGAGTTCAAAATCAATTACTTAGATGAACTCACATATTTCCTAGGTATGCAGCTGATTTATACGAAGTGATGTATCTAACTCAGAGAAGATACATTCAAGACCTAATTCTCAAGTTCAGAATGGAGAACACAAAGCTTGGAGGTGCACCTTAGGAATTAAACCATAAACTAAGTGTTTATGAAGGTGATCAGATTCATGATCTTAAACAATATCAAATCTTAGTTGGTATCTTGATATATGCTGCTCACACAAGACTAGACATATCATATAGTGTTGGAGTGCTTAGTGAGTTCTTGCACTCACCTAAAAGGCCACACATGGATGCTGAAAAGAGAGTACTCAAGAACCTCAAAGGGACACTTAATGAAGGTATCTATTATCCTTACTCTTCAAATTTGGATATCAAAATCTATTCACATGCAAATTGGGTAGGAGCAAAGGATGATAGAAGAAGTACCTCTAGATACTTAGCATTTGCAGGTTCAAAATTGGTATCATGGAGTTCCAAGAAGCAATCAAAAGTTGCTTTATCCTCAATTGAAGTAGAGTATAGAGGTCTAACTATTGCAACTCAAGAAGCAATATGGCTCAATGAGCTATACTTAGATTTGGGACTTGTAAGTTCCAAACCTCACTTACTTGGAGATAATGTAAGTTCCATGCATTTGGTTGCAAATTCAATTTTTCATGCAAGGACAAAGCACATAGAAGTACGTTACCACTTTGTTAGAGAGAAGCTTATGGCAAAGGAAATTGACATTTCATTTGTTCCTACTGAGAAGCAAATAGAAGATATGATGAAAAAGGAACTTGATGGGATAAAGCTTTGTAGATTCAAAGCTATGCATTAGGGGAAAAAATGAACCCTAAATGGGCCTTTTAGATTAAGAAGTGATTAGTGATGGACCAATCAGAAGAGGGTGGTGGCCATAGTCTATGCCCTATAAAATACTAAGCTGAAGGGGGAAGAGGGGACATATTTCTCCCTTATTTAATGAGCTTCCTCTAGAGAGAGAAGGAATCTCGTAACTCAATTGGGCCCAAAAATTCAAAATTTCTAAAAAGTTAAAAAACTCATCATAACACCTGAAAATGGACCCCCCATTACTTCTTAGGGTCAAAAGTACTCTTTTTGACCCCAAATTCAAAATCCATGCATGTTTTGAGCTCAAGAAAATGGGTTTTTTGCAAAAATACTCAAAAAAGAGTTATTTCCCTCCTAAACCTCACATTTTCATACCCAGGTCCCAAAAAGTCATCTTTTCCCACTACTTTTACTATGTAGCACACCATTCAAGCCCCTGATTCTACACTCCAACCTACCTGCATCTCCTATCTCGAATTAATGTTGTAGCTTGAAGACCTTTAGCTTCAATGGCAACAGCTAAAGCTTCTAGGCGACCGAAAGATGAAATCCTCACATTAAGATGTCATAATATCAAAGCCACAGATGGACAGTGGTTATCACATGAGTACTCCAAAGGTGCATGGGTGTACATGCAACCCTCTAGAGTTGGGCCTCATCGAGTTAAAGATCGTGGAAAATTAGATCTTCATTGGAAGGGAAAGTTACTTGGCTTCAAGAAGCAGAGACAATGGGATGGTTGCTATTGTACAACATGTTTTTACAATGGCAACTATGAAACTTGAAAACTCTAGTAGAATGAGATATCCTGTGAATTGTAAGTATTACTCTACAATATTTTATGTTTTCTTGTGTTGGATATATTTCTGAACTATTTAGATATGTTTTTGTTTGTTTCAGATATATTTCCTTCTACTTTGGTGGAAGAGCAACCACTTCATAGTCTTAGAGGTACTTTCCAGACATTGTATGCAGATGTTGGTGCACTAGTCTTTCCAAAAATATCTCTTGCTCAACTTTACCATGATAGAGTTTTCTTTTACACACATAGATATGTTTTACCCTCTACAATGAATGGTTTTGGAAGGCTAGAGAGAATTGAAGTACATTCTCTTCTTAGCTTGGAGTGGCCAAAACCTGATATATGGTCTGTATCATCTTTGAAGTAGAAGATGGTAATGGATAGACATAACTCTTTGAAATTCACAAAAGTGTCTAGGTCTGTAGGTTTGCACTGGTCTATTCCCATTCATTGTTTTGTATATTTATTCCAAGGATTCTCATTCCAAGAGACTTCCACCATGTTCATGTGTAAAGATATCACATATGAGCAAGTCGAAAGTCTTCTTGGTGAAGATTGGGGTTTGATAGAATGAATTGCAAAAGGTGATAAATATCTTTGTAAAATAGGTGGAGCAGGTATAGGATTTCGATATTTGAAACAACGTACTTCATTATACATCAGATCCTACTATGATCGTTGGATGTGCAAACTTGGCAAATGGATACCATTTCAAAGTTCAGAGGGATCTTTACATTCATTTGAAATAAAGCTTAGATTGCCCAATAATGAAACAAAAACTATTTTAGTGGATAATCATTGGACCTTGGCTAATCTGGGAGAACACTTGATGATTATGGGGTTTGAAGGACTAACTCAATCCAAATTCAAAATTCAAGGACATAAGGTGAGAAATGTTTTGTGCTTTTGTTAAAGTAATCTTTTCATTATTGTTTATTTTACTTTAATGACTTCAATTTCTTGCAAATTGATTACAGGTGGGTAGAAGAATGGAATACAAAATGAAAGTCCCTGTAGATTGGAGCAAAGATGGAACAGAACTATCATTGTCATAGTTCTTTTGCAACCTGATAATGTCACTTCTTGGGCCCTAGTCATTGTATCTCATGGTTTTTGCACTTTCAAGAACCTTGTAAAAAGTAGGACAATCGATTCATGTTAGATATTGTATATACCTTCTTCTCTGATCCCTTCTCTCCTACTAAGATATCTAAAAATCCTCTTGATCTAGAATTGGTCTAGAAATACTTTACATCATGGATGAGCATCGCAAATTTTGTGGCGCGTTCTTGCATTTGCAAGCACTTCAAGTTGTACAATCATTGATACCAATAATTTGTAAATTTTGTAAGATTTGATATTTTTAATGAAAACATGTCTACTCTCACATTTTTGTAGTCTACAACTGTGCATTTATAATTTCTCTTGGTGATTATTCAATTTTTGCTTTTATATAGAGTATATTCAAGTTCACAATAATTGACATTTAATTGGTTAATTTTCTCAATAGATGATCATTTATGAAGTTTGAAATTACAAAGGATATAACTAAAAAAGGCCATTCATGTTAGATATACTCAATACTTACTCCTCAAGTACCACAAATGATCCATGGTGCTCTAAGTTATAAGGCCCCCATTATGAGGAGAAACCACTTTGAGAGTACAAACATCCATGGAACCTTAACTTCTAAGCTAGATGAGTTTTATATGTGAAAATATATGGTAATAAATGGTCTTTGTGATTGATGCCATGAGGTAAGTGGGGCATAAAAGTTTTTTTAATTTGAATGCCATTCAAGCTGAAAATAAAGGCCCTCTAGTGCCATGGAATTTCCCCATAGAACCTTAATGGGAGGAGTTCAAAGGGGGATTTCTGCCTTATGTGGGGTATAGAGGCACAACAAGAATGCTAGACATGAGGATATTATCCTAAATTATATTTTGCAAACTATTTTATCTCATGTGACTATGTTTGTTTATACTGGCTCCCATTGTAGAAGTTGTATATGCATGGATCACTGTAGAGTAAGTGACTTGTTAGAAATAAGTTCCACGGCTCTAAAAATCTAAATAATAAAGTTTCATATCCACTGAAAATAACCTTGCATGGCCTCAAAAGTATAAAAAAAGAGGAGCCATAGAAACATGGGATATGTCTTCGCAAAAGTTTTGTAGAGGCCTATTGTGTGTTTCTATGGATGAACTTTTTTTGTGCTTTTGAGGCCATGCAAGTTTATTTCTAGTGGATATGAAACTTTATTATTACAAATTGAAGGTCCATGAAACTCATTATGTGCTCAACTCAATTTACCAATGGAAAAATGAGTTTATAACCATAAATGATTTGCTCTGCACACATAGCATGTTGACTTGAGTGCATATGATTGTGAACATATGATATAGATCAATGCGGAGTTGAGCATGTGTAAGAAAGGTTATGAAAAAGTATATTAACAATGAGATAATTTCACATTACAAAATATCTCTTCAAGAAGAATGATCACATAGTCATATATGCTCCTATCTAGTTCTTGGGTTGCATAATTTCCCTAAAATTTGCAAGAAGTAATACTTATTTCCACCATTTGATGACCTTGCATGACCTCAAAGCACCAAAAAAGGGTTTATATCTCATGAATGGTTTAGATTTTGGAGAAATGGATGCTAGCATCACGTCCAGAACATGCAAAATAACTAAGATTGACTGTTTATTTGTCTAATTCTGACATCTAGAGCCTTGGTAACCTCAAAAAGCACCAGAAAAGAGGCAACCACAGCAACACGGGATAGGCCTCTGCAAAAGTTTTGCCCCTTTTCTGGTGCTTTTTGAGGTTACCAAGGCTCTAGATGTCAGAATAAGACAAATAAACAATCAATCTTAGGGTTTTTGCATGTTCTAGATGTGATGGTAGCATCCATTTCTCCAAAATCTAAACAATTCATGAGATATAAACATTTTCATAGAATTTATGGTTTTACAATGGTTTCCTTTGTGTTTATGACATCACCTCCCTCTCAAAGCGATAAGTTCCAGGGAAGTAGCTATGTAACTGTGAGATTTTTTGGAAATTGAATCTTCATAGTTATTGGTCTTTTTAGAGTTCTTTATATGTTGTACTGGAACACGATGATGATGGATATCCATGATGGTACTAGAAAGGGTTTGTAGTATATGTAGCTAAAGAATCAAGGGCATGATTCTCATGATGGATAGTACTCCTTTTCTGACTCAGATGATGATCTTTTGATGTGGAATGGTGATCGTGGAAGTCTTAAACCAGCTTGTATCTTCTTCCTAGGACATTTGAATATGATGTGGTTAGTGACAATACAACTCCTTTCTTTAAAATTCTAGGTTCATGGACCTTATTATATGCACAACCTAGTTGAACAATGCAAATACTAGTTTTGATTCTAAGGGATTTGTTTTGCACACATACCATCTTTATGCAAGTGGATACAATTATGAACATATGATATAGATCAATGTGGACTTGAGCATGTGTAAGAAAGATGATGGAAAGTAGATTATCATAATGGAAATGTGATTTTACAAAATGTATCTCTTCAACAAGAATGATTACATAATCATGTATGGTCCCATCTAGTTTCTTTGGTTGTATGGTCATCATCTTCACATGAGCTACACACAAGTCAATATCTTTCAAAATAGAAGTAAGGAATGCATCTCCTTCCTCTTGGATGGCTTGAAGTGCTATTGATTATATCCAAAGTCTAGTGCATTAACTTTGAATCACTAAGGATCGATAACGTTTGCTCACTTTTTTGTTGCTTTTGCATTAGGAGAAACTTTAGGTTGTGCTACATATGATCTATGATGTGGTTGGTAGTTCTTATTCATTTTACATCTATGCCTTGATTGACATTGTGACACAATTTATGGCATTGTTCTTTGACCTTATAGTAGTGACTTTATAGCCTTTACTTGATATGACATTGGAATATGCATATGTTTCATGATGATTCCTTGAAGCTCTCCTTTTTGGATGACTTGGAATGGTTACTTCATGCATGTTTCATCAGCCATGTTCCATTTGGAGGTAGATTGAGTTCAAATGGTTCATCACCAATGATTAGTGGATCTATTATTCCCCTTTGTGCATGTCCTTAGAATCTTTTTATGAATCTGTGGCAGTTGATCTTCATCATGCTCACAAGAATGATTCTATGGATGAGGGTATGAACTATTTTGATATTCTTAATCGACTTCACTCTGTCATATTGAGCTACTCTATGATTGTATGGTGACCTCTGTTGCATGTAGACAACTTCATCCTCTGTGATGGAGCTTCATCCAAGGTGGTCATTATGTACCTTGGGCATGGATAGGATATACCACAAAAACTTGTTAGTATAAAATAATCAATGATGCCTCTTATGTAACTTGAGTTCCAAGTTGAACCCTAAAATACTTTTTGTGCATGACATTGATCATGATGCAAAGGACTTGCTCATAACCTCCAATTTTCACTTGCAATGTTGTGTTGTAATTTCATGAAAACATTTCTAATAGTCAAACTCTTGCAAAAGTTGTTTGAAGAAAAGAAAGTGAGTATTATTCCAACTAGTCAACATGCATAGAACCACTAATATGACATGCGCTTTTTAAGAAATTACTATTAGATCTATAGTGCGACTTTTCCATCACTATTGTACTAGAATCTTGACTGATAAAAATTGATACATCAAAATTCTCCATATGACAATACAACATGTAATATTTCAATGAATAAAATGAGCACAATTTAAAGAAACAAACAACATTTGAATGTAGAATGTACCTTACCTTTCACTATTCCAAGTCATTGATGATTAGTATCTTTAATATGAATTTGAGCCTATCACCACAACATGCAGAAAAAAAGATAAACATATATAAAATCAAATTCAAAAGGGATATGAAAAGAAAATTAGTAGAGGTAGATTTTATTATAGAAGAAGAACATTGATTTTTGAAGCCTCTATAGATTAAAAATTTATTTATTTATTGTTTTGTACAAACAAAAGCATATGTATATGAGTTCTTCATAAACTAAGGATATGATTTCTTCATTGACTCCTTAGTCATGGTTGCATGCTAAACATACCTAGGCATATTTTCTTTTATGTGTAAGTACTATGTGGCAATATCAATCATGTCCTATTTATAATTCATGTTCCTAATGAATAACTTCTATAATCATGGAGAAATGCTTCCACACACATTTTCCTATCCATACTGTGTGATATTGGTGTCATTCTTTTGAAAAGAAGGAGAAGTAAGAGAAACTATTAACAATTTAAAGTGCTTCTTTGGCGTTGATGAAGCACTTATTTCTTAGATGAATTACCTATGCAAAGGAAATATTGGTTTAATTCTTTTGCAAACATGAGAATCAAGAAAAATATATACCTCATTAGAAGAATATGGTGTCTGTGTCCTCCCACTCCACAAGAAAGAGCTTCCAATGATGGTATTGTGTGCTTTTCCTCCTGAAAAATAGTAGATGAATACTGGAAAGTAAAATGAATAGTACATCTTTGATCACAAAGAAAGAATGAACCACCTACTTGGACATGAATATTGTCATCTCATGGGAGAAAAATTTCTTTGTGAGTGATTCTATTATTGTTACATCTTCTCCTTAGAGGAAATTGTTCGAGTACCCCATGGCTGCTAGAATTCAAGAGGTAAGAGAGAGAAAGATAGAAGAGAATCCAAATAACATGTATAATGGACTAAGAAGTATTTGTACATAGAGAAAATTAATTTTTTGATATGTGTATGGGTCAGGGTGAGGTTTTCCATTCTATGTGAGTGAAAATGATAAAAATTTGAAAGACTCATTTTTTGAGGTAGGGAAAGTTACGAGTTTGATGATGTGGCACTTTACTTTTGGAGTAGTTTGAAAAAAGAATTATTTTGAGTGATTTTATTAAAAAATCCATAAAAAAAAGTAACTTCTGACATGTATATTAAGAAATGGGCCCTTTTTAGTAAGCAATAACTAACTGTGTGACTTAAAAAAAAAAAAAAACCATTTTTTTATTCACAAAGATGGACGGATTTGATGATGTGTAAAGTGGAATCTCTCTCTCTTTTTTTTACAGAAGAGAGAGATGACCCTACTTGGGCCTAAAAAAAAGCCTAGTCTTGCCTACTAAAAAGTGCTCTATTAAATGCACTTTGTTCCCTCAAGCAAGAACAAGATTAGGCTTAATCCCTTAAAATTAGGAATCCTTACAAGGTCCATGCAGGGTTCATTTTTTCCCCTAATGGTAGGTATTCAACCTATGAGAGAATGAAGACTCAAGCATACTTTAGCTTGAGGGAGAGCTCTTGGAAGAACAAGCTTTCATTATGCTTGAGGTGGACATGATCTACATCAAATCCGTTATTTGGATGCTATGGATATGCCTTGAAGAATAGCACTTATGTGCACATATTTTCTTTGTATTAATTGGTTGATCACCTATAATCATTTCTTGTAAGGTTCAAGGTATTTACTTTTGTAAAAGGGAAGAGTAAAAGGCCTAAAAGCCACGAGTTACAAGTGGTTGGGATTGATTCTCAATCAATCAATCAAGAGATAGTTTTGATTTCAACTTTCTCTTTTCCTAGATTGTAGAAAAAAATTCTAATCAATCTAAAGTAACAAACTTGCCTAATTTCGATTTCAAATTCATGGAGAAAAGGTGTGGCCATATCCTCAAGGGTCTATATAAAGACTCCACAACATTTTTACATTAAGGAGATTACTGATTTGAAGCAATATATATACTCTTTGATCATTGCTTGGTGCCATTTCTATTCACTGCTCCTTCTTCCTCAGACTCAATCAACTTGAAGATATTTCTACTCTCTCTCTCTATCTCTCTCTCTATCTCTGCAGAGCTCCAAATCTAGTGTTTAGGAATTTAGGGGAAAGATATAACTATCTAGTTTTTATGTGTACAAAATTTCAAGTCATTTCGTTCATTGGTTTCAGAGAAATTGAAGTGGTAGTCTCAGGATCATTCTCTACACAACCTTGAAAAGTCAGGATGACATCAATTCAATGTTAAGGTGATTTCTCCTTCTACAGTTGTTATAAATTAGGGATTTTATGCATTTTAGCAAGCCAACCCTATTTATGACACTCTCGTAAGAGGAATTTTTCCAATTGTTACTGTGTTGACTGCTCTCAGTGTTTGGAGTCACAACCTCCATCCATTTTTAGAAGGTCTTTGTGAGCTAACTAAGGTGCAAGTTATTTGTTTTGCATCAAATTGTTCTTGTTGATGTTCCAAAGTAAATATTGGGTTTTATTGCACTAACGAGTCTACAAGGTCTAATTTTACATATCCAAAGAGCTAGGGCTGGTCCTATGCTAATAAGCTGGACCAACTTCACCACTTGACAACTCAACTTTCCAAGCCTCTCCAACTTCTTTCAGTTTTTGCCTCTTCTATGTCATCTCTCTCTCATTAGTAGATGTATCATGTAAATTTGCATCAGAAATAGAACAATTTGAATTATTATTTGAAGCCTATAAAAGTTGGAAAATTACCTCACCAGGAGAAGCATTTGAGTGTCCACCTATAAAAAGAGTAGCAGAGTTTCATACACATCATGATGTCTCCTTACTACATGAAAGTAAAGGATAAATTTTTCTTAATCTATGGATGATATAGATGATAATGTTTCTTTTTGAATGGTACTCAACAAAAACTCATTTCAATGCCTTACTATCAGTTTTTGACATTATTGTTCATGCATTAGTGCATATTCCAAATAACCAAAAACATGTAAATGAGCAAAAGATGGATTTCAAGCATGTCAAGCCTCATATAGAGTGATAGAATGCAATGGTTTGATAAGATTCCTATTGAATACATATGATGCACACATAACAACCTCAAGCAAGAAGCTATGTGATAAAGCTTGACTTTTGACCATACACCTTTTCATTTCCATGAGAGACATATTCTTCCTCTCAACAAATCCATTTTTTCGAGGTGTATATGACACTATACATTGATCCCATGATAAATTAAAAATGCATTAAACTTAGAAGACATATACTCCCCTCTGGATCAGAATGGAGAATGCCCACTTTACATGCTAAAAAATTTTCAGCCATATCCAGGGATTGTTTAATAAACATAAACACTTTGAACTTTTCTTTCAATGAATGCACCAATGCATACCTAGAAAATTCATCAATGATAGTCATGAAGTATAGGTAATTCCCAAATGAAGGCGTTGTAGAGAGTACACATGGAAAAGAAAAAACAAAAGAAGAGTGTACTCACAAAATGAAAGAGTGTGAGAGACTCAAAGTGAGTAGACCAAGAAATGGGTAGAATCACATGGATTAAAAATGAACTTGCCAAAAGCATGAAGTAGGCCCTCCACGATTCTAACCAAGTACAAAGTGGAGGAGAAACCCTCCTTATATAGAGTTGGGGAGGGTCTCCAAGCACATCACATGTGGGATAAAGTCTCTTGAAAGAGAATGAATACGATGGTAGAAGCAAATGGCAAGGTACCCAAATACAATGAGATACAACTAAAATAATGAGAAATGTAGTGTCTCCTTGATAAAAATGGAGATGCGTCTTAAAGATGCAAATGGAAATGAAGAGGATGAACTCATGTCATCAACACCCCTTTGCAACTCCATTTTGAAGTGATCGAATGTTGTAGAGGTCCACCAAGCACTAGAACAAAAGTGGATATAGAGCCTTCATGAACATGTCCCCAAGGTTCTCTTGAGATGTACACTACTCTAGAGTAATCTCTTGTGATAGGAGCTTCTCATGGATAAATAGGTATTGTTTCTTGATGTTTGTGGTCCAATCATGGAACACTAGATTCTTGGCAATGGCCAAGGATGAGTGGTTGTCAGTGTGGATGCATGCAGGTGTGCCTTACAAAACCAAGGTCAGATAATAAACTTCAAAGCCATATGACCACACATGGCACAAATTTGAATGCTTGGTACTCGGCCTTAGTGGATGATAGATCAAATGTACAGTGCTTCTTACTTGCCAAGAGATAGGTCCTAAGCTAAGCATGAATATGTATCCAAAAGTAGACTATCAAGAATTAGGATCACAAGCCCAATTCGAATCAGAATATCTTGCAGATCAATGCCCCCTCTGTACCAAAGACCATGATGTTGGATGAGGGTAAGGTCTCAAAGTAATCTCTAAGAAGATTACTAATATATGTGACGAGATTGATGTGCAAATTGACTGAGTATGCCAATTGCATAGGCAATGTCTAGTCTCATGTTGGCTAGGTAAAGTGAAGGGCCAACGAGTTGTTGATAATCATGCACATCCATGCATGATGAAGAGTCCTCTAGTGTGAGCTTGATGTTGGGATCAAGTGGTGTAGATATTGATCAGCACCGATCCATTTTGTACTTAGAAAGAAGATTAGAGCAATAATTCTTTTGGGAGGGGAATATACCTTTTTTGATCTTCCAAGATTCCATGCCTAATAAGTAGTGAAGTAGGCCAAGATTTATCATGGAGTACTCAAGGTGAAGCTGCTTGATGATCAATTGGATGCAGTCATCATATGAGCTTGTCAAAATCAAGTCATCCACATAAGGGATGATGATGATGATCGGAACAAAGGACTCTTTTTGGTAGATGTAGAGGTTAGCATCAATAATGCTTCTTTGAAATCCTTTTTCTTTAAAGAACTTATGAATCTTCTTATAGCAGGCCCTTGGCGATTTCTTAAGACCATAAAGTCCTTTGTGAAGTCTGTAGACATGATCTTCCTTTCCTTTGATTTGGAAACCTTTGGGTTGTTCCATGTATACCTCTTCTTGAAGATCAGCATTGAGGAAAGCACTTTTTACATCTAGTTGGTAAATGCGCCATTTGAAGTGTGCACTTAAAGGCAAAAATGACTCTAACAATAGAGAACAATAGTAGGGGCAAAAGTTTCTTCATAGTCAATGTCATGCTTTTGCTTATATCCCTTAGCTACTAGTCTTGCTTTGTACTTTTCCGAATTTCCATCTGATTTGTACTTGAATTTATATAGCCACTTTAACTCCAGTAACTTAATTATTAGAAGGATTTTGTACAAGTCTCCATGTAGTGTCCTTTTGAATTACATCCATCTCTATCTGCATAGCTTCTTCCCACTCAAGCTTGCCTTGAGCTCCATTAAATTTGGAAGGCTCTAGAATTTGTTAAACCTAGTGCTTAAGTGCATAGTTTACATGAAGAATTTGTTCTTGTTGCTGCTTTTCAATGAGTCTTTGAGATCCTCTCGATTATTGGATAGTACTTGCTTCTAAAATTTGCTTAGAAATGACTCTCTCCCCCTCTGAATTATAGATGGGTGGAATAGAACTTGAGCTTGGATCTTTAGTTGAGGTATTTGAAGATTCATCAAAGATTACATTTGTTGAAATAATGATGGAGTGGTTTTGCAGATCATACAATTTGTATGCCTTAGACTATTCACTTTATCTTATGAATAGATGCTTCTTAGACTTGGATGATAACCTCTAGTGATCTTCCTTGGGCACATGTACAAATGATTCATTTCCAAACACTATAAAATAGTTAACATTGGGCTTTCATCCATAATATGCTTCAAATGGTGTCTTGTTATGTAATGCACTTGTGAAGCCTCTATTGATGATGTGTAATACAATGTGTACAACTTCGACCCAAAATTTGAACAATAATTCTTTGTTGTGAAGCATAATGCATGCCATTTCCATGAAATTGTGGATCTTTGTTTTGAGGAATCCATTTTGGAATGGATTATGAGGCTTAATGACTTGCCTTTTGATGCCTTTGTGCTTGATAGACCCACTCTCTCAATTTAGAAAATGTACCTGAATTAGACTTGAGAAAATAGAGCCATATGTATCTAGTGTGATCATCTACTAAGAGAAAGAAGTGGAGTGATCCACTTAGCGATGGGGTATTCATTGGTCTGCAAAGATCCATGTGGATTAGGGCTAGAGTATTCCTTGCTTGGGTGGAAGCCTCTTTTAGAATAGGAACCCTGTGTTGCTTTCTTTGAGTGCAAGCTTGGCATACATCGTGCATTTGATTGATTTTTTGTAATATTTTAACCAACTCAAATGTATCTTACTTAAGTAGGATGTATGTGCGTATCTCTAGTGCCAAAGAGTGGAAGTTGATTTCTTAGTGAGGAAGAAGGAAACCTTTTGTAAGCCTTTATCCTTGATGCCTTGAGCTATGATGTCGTGAGTGCTTGGATCAATCACCTTCACTTATGTGTTTCAAAGAAAATTTGTTTGTGATTGGTAATTGCTTTGATGGAGATGAGTTTCATGCAAAGATTTAGTACAAAGAGTACATTTGATAAGGATGTGCATTCTCCTTTGTGATTTGTAATTTGTACTTTTCCTTGACCTTCAATTGGAAGTCTCTTGTTGTTAACTAAGTAAAATTAACCTTTTTTTTTCTTCTAGCTCTTGAAAGGAATTGTGATCCTTGCACATGTGGGAGGTTGCTCCACTATCAAATATCCATTCTTGTGAGGAGCTCGAAGTGATTAAAGCATTGTCTTCAATTGACATGAAGAGATCTTTGCTCAAACAAAGAGACCGATGCATAGAAGACTTTGCTTGATAATTCTTGGATGTAGATACTTTAGAATTATTCTTCTTCTTATAACTGAACTTCTTAATATATCCTAATTTTTTGCAATAATTACATGTAAGGAAGCGTTGTTGCAACCTCAATTAGTGCTAGAATCATGACTAGAGTGCTTAGGCTTGTTGAAGGGCCCTTACCTTTCATAGCTGCTTCTTAAGATGTAGTTCACCAGCCTGAAGCAAGAGTCTTTGTACTTCCACCCAACTCCATACTTGACCTCAATTATAAAGGGTTATTACAAATGTTTCATATGACATAGGGAGTCTGTTTAAAATCCTAATAGCCATATGTTTGCTTGACACTTGTCATCCACACAATGCGAGCTTGTGTTGATAATCTTCAAAAGTGGCAATGACCTTAGTGATGATATCTTGGGGCCTAATGTCTAGGTTATTTAATTTTGCTTCTAGGGCATAAATTCTAGAGGGAATCTTATCCTCATAAAAATCTTGAAGTATCTTCCAAGCTTCATTAGAAGTTTTGAAAGAAGTAATATGTGCTTTCATTAACTCATCATAAGCTAGCAATAGTTGTCCTAGGGCTCACTTATCCTTGAGGTTCCAAATGTTCCATGCAAGGGGATCACAATCCTTGTAGGGCTTGGATTCTATGGCATCTACAACTTCATATAGTAAGTTGGTGTAAAAATAATATTTGATGATGTCCTTCCACAAATTATAATTTGTGCCATTCAATCTTTCATCTTTCAACATGAACTTAGGTGTGAACAATGCCAAGTACAATATACTTAATGAAGTCATGTTGGAAATTGTAGACATGATGTAGCTCTTGAAGAAAATAGAACTTCAAAATCGGATCACCACACTTGCAAATATATAAGATTTGGCACCAAATATTGGGCAGGGGTTGGGGGTGGCTTAGAGTATCCCTATGAATGCTTTTGACACCTTTGGGGGCTTAGAATAGCCTTCTGAAGTTCACACACACAAAATCCTTTTTACTTTCTTTTGTGTGTACAAAAAATTGAGGGTGCTTTAGTGCCAAATAGTGCCAAAGATGAGCATTACACTCCTTGGAGAAATACAAAGAAGATGCCTTGTTTGTGGAGTTCAATGGTAGGCAAGGGTTGCCAAGAGATGTGTCAAAAATGTGAGGTTCAAAATATTCTTGGGCATATGCCTTTATGAAGAATTACATAGATATCAACGCCAAAAAATGTCCCACAAATTTAGCAGCACCCCTCAAAGGGTTATGTGATTTGAAATTGGGACTTTGCCTTTACAAAAGGAGAATTGAGTGTCCGTAACAGTGATTTGAAATTGGGACTTTGCGTTTACAAAAAAAGAATTGAGTGTCCGCAACAGCCTAATGCTTAAAACCTAATTTGAAGGAAGTGAATGAGCTTCATTGAGGATTTAAAAAGCCAATGTGCATCCCTTGCTATAGGAAATCACAAACGTTATAAAGTGGAAATGATCCTACCTGATGTATCCTTGAGAGAATGAAATAATTAAGTCATTGTAAGAACTTTGAAAGTACGCATGAATGACATCATTCATGAGGACACAACGTGAATGTGAATGAGAGCATGAACCCAAAACGAGTGAAAAGACAAGTCTTTTTTTTACTTTCTCTCTCACTCTCTCTTTCTGGAGTGTCGTCGGCAATAGAGAAGGTTACAAGAGACTGTGTCGCTGTCTTTCTATGTATGAAGCATACAAGGATGAGACCTCTATTTTGAGGTGTAAACTAGATGCTTCCCAAACCTCTCTCTCTCTCTCTCTCTCTCTCTCTCTCCACAGAGAAAATGGTGCAACATTGTTTCGGGAGGGCTCTGTAGATTGTGCACAAACTGATGTAGTAGCAATGTGAGAGACCTTTTGATCTGTAGAACAGCAGGGAGTTAAATCGTTTCTGCTCTCTTGCTTCGTTCACTTTGTCAGGAAGCGTGGCATTGGGTCGAGCTTCAGATCTCTCTCCAGCATAGAGAGAAGGTGGCGCAAGTTGCTTGGTGTGCTTCTCGACCTGAGAAAGTGAGAATCTTTATCTGGTACATAGAGGAGATCAGAGATCGATGTCTCTATAATGTGCAGATTGACTCATGAGGCCCGTAAGCAGTTTGTTGCTGCTCCTTGAGAAAAAGGCAGAGAGATATGTCCTGGGCATATGATGTAGAGATGAGTATTCTTTGTATGAGGTGGCTTGAGTCTCATCCAAGTCGTGGAGCTACACTCGTCTACTCTCGATTTCTATTTTTGCCCTTTAAGGCTTCACCACGTCCACACAGGGGACCTCAAATCAACCGTGTAGATGGAGAGAGAGCATTGACGATGATGTTCCGATTATGCTTGTGGTATCCTTAGCATACACACATAGAGGAGAGTCGAAGTGGGTGTTGCATTGCTGATATAACTGGCACGCAGCTCTGCTACAAAGAGTTGATTTGCACGTTCTCAACCTCAGCAGAATAGACGGCTGACAAGTTCAGACATGTGGCACATCAGCCATAAGGCGTATCAGCCACACACACTCAACAGTTGCTGTGAAAGCTGCCCTATACTCAGCCTCACAACTAGAAGTGGCCACAGTAGGCTACTTCTTGCTCAACCAAGATATACATGAGCTACCAAGCATGAAGCAAAAGCCACTAGTGGACACATGAGTGTCATAGCAACCAGCCCAGTCTGAGTCAGAAAAAGCATGCAAATCTAGTGGTAGTGATCCCCCCTTGGGATAAAACAACCCAAGTACCCGAGTACCACTCAAGTAGCGAAAGATGCGCTTAACTACCTGCCAATGCTTGACACGTGGGCAATGCATAAACCTGCTCATCTGTGAGACAACAAATTGAATATATCGCCGAGTAATGCATAAGTAAATCAAGCATCCAATAGCTTGCTGATAGAGGACAACATCAAATGCATCTCCAACATCATGAAGACTCAATCATAAACCTGTCTCCATAGGAGTGGCAATAGGCTTACAGCCTTCAAGGCCAAAATCCTACAATACTATGTCAATATATTTCGTTTGACACAAGGCCATTCCACCATCAACTTGCATAAATTGAATGCCCAAATAGTGATGCAAATGCCCCAAATCAGGCATCTCAAATGAGGCATGCAAATCAGCCTTAAAATCATCAATATGCTTCTCAATAGGACCAGTGAGCAACATGTCATCAACATACACAACAATGATCAAAAGCACATCATGAGCATGCTTAACATATAAGGTGCTTTTAGTTGGTCTGTTCTCAAAAGCATGTGCAATCAGATAGGCATGTATTTTCTCATACCAGGCATGTGGTGCATGCTTTAAACCATATAATGCCTTCTTTAACCTGCACACCTAGTTTTCATGTCCTTTTTGCACAAAGCGTGGGGCTGAAAAACATACACTTCTTCATGCAAATCACCATTTAGAAATGTAGTTTTAATGTCTAATTGATGTACATTCCAACCATGATGGGCTACAAGTGCACAGATGCTCCGAACAGTAGTCATACGACATGTGGGTGCAAAGGTCTCATCAAAATCAATGCCTCTTTCTTGTGCATAACCCTTTGCAATAAGCCTAGCCTTATACCTGTCAAGTGTTCCATCAGACTTACGCTTTAACTTGTAAACCCACTTAGTGCCAATGGCCTTCTTGCTAGGAGGCAATTCACATAAAGACCAAGTACCATTCTTCATTATAGCATCATATTCAGATTGCATAGCAGCCATCCACTTTTTTGAATTTTGTGCTTCGTCAAATGAAATAGGCTCATTCTCATCATAGAGACTAGATGAAGCCATAGCATAGCAATCTGATGCAAAAGAGGCACTATGAGAGCCTGCTCGAGTATGATATGATAGAGGTGCATCTAATTTGTTGTCACGCAAAGTCTGCACCAGCCATTTTGGCATAGTTTTTGCCTCCTCAATGTGAGCTCTCTTATCAACAAGTGCATCATGTAAATCTGCATCAGAAGGGGGATGATCTGCATCATCACATGAAACCTCCAAAGGTTGAGAAGTTGCCTCATTAGGACCATCACTAGACTGTCGACCTATAAAAAGAGGTAGCAAAGTATCATACATGCCTTTGGAGCTAACAGATGTCTCCTTAGTACATGAAAGCAATGGCTGAATAGCATCTTCCACAAAAACAACATCACGGCTAACCAGAATGCGTTTAGTCTATGGATGATAGAGACGATAGCCTTTACTTCCAGAACTGTACCCAACAAAAATACATTTTATTACTTTATCATCCAATTTTCTGCGATGTTGTTGAAGCACTAATGCATATGTCAGACAACCAAAAACATGCAGATGAGCAACAGATGGCTTGTGATCATGCCAAGCCTCATATGGAGTGATAGACTGCAATGCTTTAGTGGGACACCTGTTAGGTACATATGATGCACACATAATAGCCTCAAGCCAAAAACTATGTGGTAAGGCCTGACTCTTGACCATACACCTCAACATCTCCATGAGTGACTTGTTCTTTCGTTCAACAACTCCATTCTGTTGAGGTGTATAGGACACTGTACACTAGTGTTTTATCCCATGTTTAGCTAAAAATGCATTAAAATAGAAAGACATATATTCCCCCCTTGATCAGAACGAAGGGTGCCCATTTTACATGCTGATAGATTTTCAACCAAAACCAAAAACTGTTTGAAGCACATGAACACTTCGGACTTTGCCTTCAATGGATATACTCATGCATGCCTAGAAAAATCATCGATGAAATTCATGAAGTAAAGATAATTTCCAAAAGAAGGTGTCTGCATAGGACCACATACATCACTATGTATAAGCTGCAATTTCTGAGTAGCCCAAACTGAACCATCTTTTGGAAAGGAGCAACACTGCATTTTGCCCAAAATATAGCCTTCACAAACATGTTTTCTAGGTGCCTCAAGTTTGGGCAAAGAGGACACCATTTCAGATTTCTGCAAGCGTAGCAAACTAGGAAAATTCAGATGACAAAAGCGTGCATGCCAAAGCTTTGCATCTGACATAGCCTGAGAATCATGTACTGCACATGCCAAATCATTCATCGATTTTTCATAGTCTATGAGCTTCTACAGCCCACGACATAAAATGCCAGAAGCCATAATAACATCGCCATTTGGCATATCATGAACTGTAAATCTGTCATCAACAAATTTCACAACCAAGCCAATCTTGGCTAATGCAGAAATTGATAACAGATTCTTCTTGATCCCTGGCACAAATAAAGCATCTGACAAATTGAAAGAACCACCATCAGCAGTAGTCACAATGATCTTACCAACTCCCATGATAGGATAAGAGGAGTTTTTGGCGCATGTGACAGTATTCCCTGTAGGGGCAGGCTCGAGTGAAGAGAAGAAACTGTGCTACAAGGTAATATGTTTGGTCGCGCCACTATCAAAGTACCAAACATCTGAGTCTACTGCAGACATGCACTGCTCATGAGAAGATCGGTCAAAATTGCAAACAATAATAAACGCCCATTCTTCTTCTTGCACAACATTAGCAGACACTGTTTTTGGTGTAGAGGCCTCTACAACAACCATTCCAGCCTCTTTCTTCTTTGCCTCTTCAGCAACCAATTTTGGACAGTTCTTTATGATATGATCATTTCCTTTACACTACTTGCAAAACAATTTCTACTTTTTTTATTTCTTTTCATCTTTGTCTTCCCTCTTTGATTGTGCAAAATTAGTAGATTTTTGCTTACTGCTTGAAGAGCTCCATTTTCCTTTGCCCTTATGACTAGCCAGGAAAGCTTGATCTGCAACATGCATAATGGACCTGTTCTGCCTAGACTGATCTTCCTGTAATAGAACAGAGACTAACTTCTCAAATGACAAGGCATTTGGATTGCCTTTCATCATCAACAGAAGAGTAGAAGCAAAACTCTGATATGAATTAGGAAGACCATTCAGAACAGTTTGCATAAGTGAGCTATCTGGAATAACCTCATCAGCAGAAATTAACTGTTCCTTCAAGTCTTTGATCTTTGTTAGAAAACTGTCCATAGAATCACCTTCATTCATGTGCTCACTCTCCAACTGTTTTGGGAGGCAAGCAACACGAGTCTCATTCCTAACTAGGTACAATGTGGTAAGTGTATCCCAAGCATCCTTAGCTATTCTGTAAGAGCGAATGTGAGGAATAATGGCACGTTTGACATAAAAAGCTATCAATGCATGTGCCTAGGCATCTCTGCCATCCCAAAAAATTTTCTTTGCAGTAGGTGCAGCAGAAACTCAAGTACGAACAAGAATATGCAGAATATCATCATCTTCGACACCTTGTGCATCAGCTTCAGTACCTGCACTTGTAGCAATTGCAGGTGTGATAGGATGTTTTTCAACCCTGTGCACAATGTTCCATAGTCCTTTTGCAACCAATACATGTCGCATCATATAAGCCCACAATGCGTAGTTGGTACCATCCAACTTATCCTCAACAGCCAACATATGAAATACATCACTGCTTTCAGCCATGGTCAGTGACTAAAGTACCTTGATGCAAAAAACTGATTGTATCTCAAAACGTTGAATAGAACTGCCCAGATAAATTCTGCTAAACTTGTGGCAGACTTCAAGACGCTTATACTGGTGAACCAAAATATAGCACTACGATAGGGTGTTCAAAGGCTGAACGAGCTCACATCACGATTTCGGCACCACATAGTGAAGCAGTTTTGATCTCGAAAACAGGCTGAGTATGATCACCAAAATTCATGCGATTCTGAGACTGCAAATGGAGGAGTGTTGACGACACCCTAGATGAAGTGATGACCTGCTCTGATACCAATTGTTGGATTTAGACATCTGCGGAAGCACGTGAATAGCATAAGGAAGACGAAGAAGCTTGGAGCAAAACACACAATACTGAATGTATTACTAGAGAATGTACAAAGATAAGTAGCCCATTAGGGCAATAGGCATATATACAAGCCGGGGGAAAAAAACCTCCTAAAGAGGGAAAAAAGTGCCCCGATGATCCTAGAGTGTTCACACACATCACTACCTAAATATATCAACATTGGGTCTTGATTCAACACATGGACTTCACAAATGACATCACACTAGATTTGCATACCATATCTTAATTTTTGTTTGATGTTTATGCTCATTATGTTTATAAGGGGTTAATGCACATTGACACACACTCACAAATCGTAAAACTTCCTTTATCTTTCATTCTAAGAGAAAGCATTTCAATCCTCATACACATCAAAATTCAATATGGCATCGGGTGGTCGATGCAATAAAGGAAAGCAAATAGTTCAAGAGGGAACATTTGACCAGGCCCAGGAGGGGTGGTGGCACAAGAACCTTAGATAGATTGCTCAAAAATACCACCAAAGTATTTAGATAATGCCTCACCTATGCTTCTACAAGATTTGTCTTATGGAAGTATCGCTTACCCAAGAGGGCATTGAGTGAAAGAGGGTGACCATCCTATGAAGGAAACCAACAATTTCTTTGTGACTCAACATGATTTACATCGAAATACCTACAAGCTACACCATGTATGTGGAGTTTGGGAAGAACAAAGGACAATAGATCTCATCAGAACATGAGCACTACTAGGATGTAGCAAGTTTTTGTGTTTGCCTATTTTCAAACCAAATTTTAGTACGATCATGGAGATGATCACTTCATATAAGATAGACCAAGGAAAGTGAAAATGTCTAGGCTTTGTGATGCATAATATTAAATGCACTAGGGTGCTCTTTACATTACCACTGAAATACAAATAAACAAAGTAGAGGGATCATCCATAAAAAAATCAAAGTACATGAGGAATTTTAGGAACCTCAACAATCAAGAACTAGATCTTGGTCTAAGGTTTCCAATCACATTTCTACTTTCCAATTCAAGATATATATGTACTATTTTGCATAAGAGCATTTTGCACGGTTTGATGCATGTGGGATTTAGAAAAACAATGGATATAAACACATGGATCTCTAAACATATCAAAACTACTAATGCTAGGTGGAGCAAAAAGAAAACACTCTTTGGACCACATGCTTATAATAATCATTTACACAACCCTCGTCAATGATTATAACTTTGCACCAACATTGAGTACCAAAGAATGTTGCTTACACATGATACAGCCTAGGAGGCACATGCCCAAGGGGAAGGAGAAGAAGTAGAGCTAAGACATAGAAAGGCATCATGTAGGCCAACAAAGGAAGTTGTCCAAGGGCTATACTTTATGAACACCTCATTAGAACAAAATCCACATGATTGACCTAATATCATGTAATATCAATTTAGGATTTGTAACTACGCTCCCTTTGGAAGCAATGCAAATGATTTTTTCCAAACTCCCAAATCTAGAAATTTTACCTCAAGTCAAATGGAACATAATGGTTTCAAGGCTTGCTTTAAAATTTTCACAACAAGAGTATGAAAGATATCTCAAGCTCATGGTAGAGTACGACTTGCAAAACCTCTAGATGCATTGTTAGGGATGACAACATCTAAGAAGGGGGAAGTGTAATGCATAGAAGATTTGGTAATAGACCTAGAGGTGATAAAAAAGGAGACAAAGAGGAAAAGACAAGCAAAAACAAGCATATTGCATGCCTCAAAGTTTTCAAAGCCAACATCATCTTTTGTAAAATACCTCATTAGGATAGACCTCTATTTTTTGGATGTAATCAAATTTATAATTTTTGAGAGTATGAGAAGGCCATCATATGTATACACATCACTTAACATAGTCTAGATATGTCAATAACATATTTAGAATAGCTTTACAAGTTGTGTAGGGTATTTTCAACAAGATTCTCCATTTTGTTATGAACAAGGCTATCTATTTTTGTATAAAAATTTTAAAAAGAGTTAAATTTTGTAGAATTTTTGCCGTTTGTGAGAAGTGAGCTCTTGCAAATATCATAAATTTATCTTCTTCTTGTTGGAGTTAGACGTTTGTGGAAGCACACGAAGAGCACAAGGAAGAAGAAGAAGAAGCTTGGAGCACAACACACAATATTGAATGTATTACCACTAGAATGTACAAAGATAAGCAGCCCATTAGGGAAATAGGCATATATATAAGCCGGGGGGGAAAAAGCTCCTAAAGAGCGAAAAAAGTGCCCCAATGGTCCTAGAGTGTTCACACATATCACTAACTAAGTATATCAACAAATTCCCCTAGGGAGTGATGTGGTGAACAAGGAGCTGGCACTCAGGTATAAGTGCCAAGCTATGTGGAAACAATCCACAAAAGGAAGTAAGCCCAAAGCTTTGCAGAAAGCTTCAAACTTCTCCCTAGGTAGAGCCTTTGTAAAAAGGTCTGCAATGTTCTCCTACGTGGGCACATATGTCAAGCTCATCTCCCCAACAGAGAACCTCTCCCTGACATAATGATACTGCACCTCAATGTGCTTAGTGTAAGCATGGAACACAGGGTTCCTCGCAACTGCCAATGCGCTTTAACTGTAAGTGAAGATGGTGATGGCAGAAGATTGACCAACACCCAAACTAGCCATAAGGCATCTGAGCCACACACACTCAATAGTCGATGTGAAAGATACCCTATACTAAGCCTCACAACTGGAAGTGGCCACAGTCGGCTGCTTCTTGCTCAACCAAGATATACATGAGCTACCAAGCATGAATCAAAAACCACTGGTGAACACACGAGTATCATAGCAACCAGCCCAATCACTGTCACAAAAAGCATGCAAATCTCGCGGTCATGATCCCCCCTTGGGATGAAACAATCCAAGTAGCCAGTTACCACTCAAGTAGAGAAAGATGCACTTAACCGCCTACCAATGCTTGATACCTGGGCAATGCATAAACCTGCTCATCTATGAGATAGAAAACTGAATATCTGGCTGAGTAATGCATAAGTAAATCAAGCATCCAATAGCCTATTGATAGAGAACAACATCAAATGCATCTCCAGCATCATGAAGACTCAATCATAAAACTGTCTACATAGGAGTGGCAATAGGCGTACAGTCTTCAAGGACAAAATATATTTCATTTGACACAAAGCCATTCGACCATCAACTTGCATAAACTGAATGCCCAAATAGTGATGCAAATGCCCCAAATCAGACATCTCAAATGAGGCATGAAAATCAGCCTTAAAATCAGCAATATGCATTTCATGAGGACCAGTGAGCAGCATGTCATCAACATACACCACAATGATCAGAAGCACATCATTAGCACGCTTAACATATAAGGTGATTTCAGTTGGACTATTCTCAAAACCATGTGCAATCAAATAGGCATGTATCTTTTCATACCAAGCATGTGGTGCTTGCTTTAAACCATATAATGCCTTCTTTAACTTGCACACCCGGTTTTCATGCCCTTTCTACACATTGAAGCCACATAGCTGAAAAACATACACTTCTTCATGCAAGTCACCATTTGGAAACATTGTTTTAATGTCCTACTGATGTACATTCCAACCATGATGAGGTGCAAGTGCATAGATGCTAAGAACAATAGTCATTCGGCAAGTAGGAACAAAGGTTTCATCAAAATCAATGCCTCTTTCTTGTGCATAACCCTTTGCAACAAGCCTAGCTTTATACCAGTCAACTATACCATTAGGTTTACCCTTTAGCTTGTATACCCACTTAGTACCAATGGCCTTCTTGCCAGGAGGCAAGTCACATAAAGACTAGGTACCATTTTTCATGATAGCATCATATTCAGATTGCATTGCAGCCATCCAATGTTGAGAATTTCGTGCTTTATCAAACAAAACAGGGTCAGTCGCATCACAGAGACTAGAGGTAGCCATAGCATAGCAATCTGGTGCAAAAGAGGCAGTATGAGAGCTTGATCGAGTACGATATGGAAGAGGTGCATCTAATTTTTTGTCACACAAGGTTTACACCAATTGTTTCGGCATAGTTTTTTCCTGCTCAATACGAGCTCTCTCATCAACAAGTGCATCATGTAAATCTGCATAAAACATGGAATGATCTGCATCATCACATGAAACCTGCAAAGGTTGAGAAGTTGCCTCATTAGGATCAGCACTAGACTGTCCACCTGTAAAAAGAGGCAACAAACTATCATACATGTCTTTGGAGCTAACAGATGTCTCCTTAGTACATGAAAGCAATGGCTGAATAACATCTTCCACAAAAACAACATCACGGCTAACCAGAATGCATTTAGTCTGTGGATGATACAGACGATAGCCTTTACTTTTAGAACTGTACCCAACAAAAATACATTTTACTGCTTTATCATCCAATTTTCTATGATGTTGTTCAGGCACTAATGCATATGTCAGATAACCAAACACACACAGATGAGCAACAGATGGCTCGCGACCATGCCAAGCCTCATATGGAGTGATAGACTGCAACAATTTAGTGGGACACATGTTCAGTACATACACTGCACACATAACAGCCTCAAGCCAGAAACTATGTGGTAAAGCCTGACTCTTGACCATACACCTTGCCATCTCCATGAGTGACCTATTCTTTCATTCAACAAATCCATTATGTTGAGGTGTATACGACACTCTACACTAATGTTTTATCCAACGTCCAGCCAGAAATGCATTAATGTCAGAAGAAATATATTCCCCTCCTCGATCACAACGGAGGGTGCCCATTTTACATGCTGATAGATTTTCAACCAAAACCAGAAACTGTTTGAAGCACATAAGCACTTTGGACTTTGCCTTCAATGGATATACCCCATGCATGCCTGGAAAAATCATCGATGAAAGTCACGAAGTAAAGATAGTTCCAGAAAGAAGGTGTCTGCATAGGACCACAAACATCACTATGCATAAGCTACAATTTCTGAGTAGCCTTAAATGAACCATCTTTTGGAAAGGATGAACATTGCATTTTTCCCAAAACACAACCTTCACAAACATGTTTTCCAGGTGCCTCAAGTTTGGCAAAGAGGACACCATATCAGATTTCTACAGGCATAGCAAACTAGCAAAATTCAGATGACCAAAGTTTTGCATCTGACATAGCTAGAGAGTCATGTACTGCACATGCCAAATCATTTATAGATCTTTCATAGTCTATGAACTTATACATCCCACGACATAAAATTCTAGAAGCAATAATGACATCGCCATTTGACAGATCATGAACTGTACATCTATCATCAACAAATTTCACAACCAAGCCAATCTTGGCTAATGCAAAAACTGATAACAGATTTTTCTTGATCCCTGGCACAAATAAAGCATCTGGCAAAGTGAAAGAACTACCATCAGTAGTAGTCAAAATGATCTTACCAAATCCCATAACAGGATAAGAGGAGTTGTTGGCACATGTAATAGTATTCCGTGGAGGGGCAGGCTCGAGTGAAGAGAAGAAACTATGATGCGAGGTAATATGTTTGGTCATCCCACTATCAAAGTACCAAACATCTGAGTCTACTACAGACATGCACTGCTCATGTGAAGATAGGTCAAAAGTGCAAACAGTCGTAAACGCCCAATCTTCATCCTACACAAGATTAGCAGACTCTGTTTTCGTTGTAGAGGCCTCTGCAACAACCATGTTGGCCTCTTTCTTCTTTGCCTCTTTAGCAGCGAGTTTTGGACAGCTCTTAAGGACATAATCATTTGCTTTATAGTATTTAGAAAACAATTTCTAGTTTTCTGATTTCTTTTCATCTTTGTCTTTCTTCTTTAAATGTGCAGCATTTGCAGATTTCTGCTTACTAGTAGAAGAGCTTTCACCTTTGCCCTTCTAACTAGCCAGGAAATCTTGATTTGCAACATGCATAAAAGACTTGTTATGCCTAGACAGGTCTTCCTACAACGAAACAAAAACTAACTCTTGAAATGTTAAGGCATTTGGATTGCCTTTCATCATCAAACAAAGACTAGAAGAAAAACTCTGATATGATTCGGGAAGACCATTTAGAACAGTCTGCACAAGTGAAATGTCAGGAAGGACTTCATCTGCAGAAATCAAATGTTCTTCAAATCCTTTGATCTTTGTCAGAAAGTTGTCCATAGAATCCACTTCATTCATGTGCTCACTCTCCAACAGTTTTCAAAGGTAAGAAACACGAGCCTTATTCCTAGCCTGATACAATGTGGTAAGTGTATCCCAAGCATCCTTAGCTATTCTACAAGAGCAAACATGAGGAATAATGGCATGTTTGATAGACAAAGCTATCAATGCATGTGCCTGGGCATCTCTACCATCCCAATGAATTTGCTCTACAATAGGTCTGATAGAAACCGTAGCACAAACATGAATCTGCAGAATATCACTATCTTTGACACCTTCTGCATCAGCTTCAATACTTGCAGTTGTAACAATTATAGGTGTGATAGGATGTTTTTCAACACCCTGCATAATGTTCCACAGTCCTTTTGCAACCAATACATGTCAAATCATATAAGCCCATAATGGGTAGTTGGTACCATCCAAGTTATCCTCAACAACTAACATACAGAATACATCACTGCCTAAAAATTGATTGTATGTCAAAAAGTTGAATAGAACTACCAAGATGAATTCTACTAAACTTGTAGCAGACTTTGAGATGCTTATACTGGCGAAATAAAACTGGTATATACCTTTGGCACAAAAAGATGAAATAGCCCGCAAAAGTGCTACGATAGTGCGTTCGGAGGCCAAAACGAGCTCAGATCGCGATTTCGACACCACATAGCGAAATTGTTTTGATCTTCAAAACACCCTGAGTATGCTCATCAAAATTCGTGCAATTCTGAGACTACAACCGGAGAGGTTCAACGATGCCCTAGATGAAGCGGTGACCTGCTTTGATACCAATTGTTGAAGTTAGACGTCTGTGGAAGCACACAAACAACATAAGGAAGAAGAAGAAGCTTGGAGCACAACACACAATACTGAATGTATTGCCACTAGAATGTACAAAGATAAGTCGCCCATTAGGGCAAGAGGCGTATATATAAGCCAAAGGAAAAAACCTCCTAAAGAGGGAAAAAGTGCGGTCCTAGAGTGTTCACACATGTGTAGGAGGATTTATTTCAACACCATGGACAATATTATTTTCAAAAGGTGCCATCTAAGAGTCACTCTGGTCACATCACTTACACAATTAAAGATTGGGAAGGACTTCTTAGATTTCCTCACAATGAATTGAAAAATGTTTAATTCTAGAAAGTTATCTACAAGGTGGTACACAATAATATATCATCCAGGTACATGATCACCTCACACAAATTTATATTTTCATAATCTTATAAGAGTATTAGGCTAATAAAAAATAAGGTGGCTCCGATGGATGTACAACAAAGCCCCAAAAATATTTTTGATGTAGTAGTAATGGTGTTTGGTGAATACAATCTCTCTTAGTGAAAGTTCTACTCTAGAGAAACTTTTTCGTGACATCAATGTGGATTCTGCAAATGATGGAGGATACCACTTCATACTCAACAACAAGAAAGTAAGTATGAGAATCCCTATAATCTTTATATTAAGGAAAAGATAAAGAAGAATATTTAAACAAGTATGTACTAAAGAGAAGAGAGCCAATGATACAATGCAAAGAAATTGACGGGAATATTATTGTTTTAAAAAATGCATAAAGGACACCTCAAAAGTAGTGGAGTCATTTGATATGTTTCATGAATCGGATATGTAGCTTTTTTATTTCCTTTGTTTAGTTGTGGAGGCATTTGATATGTTTCATAATGTGTTGTAGATAGGAGTCTACAATTCATGTTACATTATGCTAACGTGCAAGCCTTGCAACTTGGATGTGCGTCTATAGAATCCTGGCATCACAAGCCAATTGTTGATTATGAAAAGTGGTTGGGAAAGGATTGATGAGAGGAGTCCTCGGTGGGGAGCTTTGATATCACATTTTTACATGATGATGATGATGATAATAGAGACGGCCCCATGTGAGACAACTCAAGAAGGAGAGAAGAAGAGAAAGAACACACACTATAGATGATAGTTGCCTCCTCCCACTCCACACAATCATGTATGGTAGAAGACCTTCTGAGCAAGAAATTGTTACATTATGCTAGGTGCAAGCCGCTATAGATTCCTGACATCATAAATGACTCCTTGATTAGGAAAGGTGGTTGGGAAAGGAGTGGTTAGAGGATTTCTTGGCAAGGAGCGCTTCTACCATATTAATATTGTTTTGTGGAGTGGGTGGTGGCCATTATCATCTATAGGCATTATTATGGCCTAGAGTTAAGATCCCACAAGAAATTAGATTAATCAAAGGTATAAGTGGATGAAAGATATAGTGGATCAATGATATAGACGGGGATCTACACAAGGATAAGAATGTGACCAAGGACATAAGAAAGCACAAGAATGTAGCAAAGGAGCAAGAGAAAAGGAGGAAGAAAGGATTTTTCCTTCTCTACGTATCTTTCCTCAAGTTTTTATGTGTATTTTGGGGCATATAAGGAGGAGGAAGAAATGATCAAGAAGAGGCGTGGATCTTCTTCTCCTCTCATATTTGCCTACCTAAGAGTACGGGCAAATACACTCCAAGAGTTTATGTTTGAAAAGAAAAAACAAACATTTTATGAAGGATATTCGTACTCTCACTTAAGGTACTAATATTTGTCATAATTTGTTGTATTTTGCTCATACATATTATTTAGAGCTTGTAATATAGTTCTATAGTTTGCTAATCTATCTCCAAATTGTCTTTGGAAAGCATTTGAAGGGCTTTGGTGGGATGAACAAGAGAGGCAAGAAGAAGATGTGGAGGAAGAGAGAGGAGAAGAGAGACATGAACAGTTGCATGGTGAATCCCACATAATGATCCTCTAAGGCAATTGTTGATATATTTTAGTAGTGATGTGTGTGAACACTCTTAGGACTTTTCAAGTGACATGCACATGGACTATCCACTCTTGGGGAGAGAGAGAGAGAGAGAGAGAGAGAGAGAACAGTTGCTCAAAGATCATCAGACGGCTTGTCCTCAAAATGTAATGAGGGAGTGAATCCCCTCTTGGATTATCATCCTCACATTTTAAGACACATAGTTGTTTTGTGATCGAGGAAAGAGGGTTGCTGTGGGGTTGTGCCTTTTTCCGTATAAATCCGTGAAGGATTATGCTTTAAAACGTAGTGATAGAATGAATCCTTTCAAGGATTATCCTCCTTCCTTGTGTTTTAAAAGACACTTTATTTTGGGGTCGATCCCGAGTGTTTTTTTATGTTGACCTTGCGTTTCAGAACTCAGATTTTAATTGAGAGAGATATCAAAACTCATTATATCTTTGTGTGGTCTTGCTCTATGGCCTCTATTTCTACAACTTCATTCATGGATAATCCAAAATCTCATCAAGAGAACAACCTTGCATCACAGCCAAAAATAGCGTCTGTGCAATCACAACGGCCAAGCAAGCCTAAACCTTAATGTCATATTAATCAATTGTACAAATATCCATGAATGAGGACCCAGATATGAAGCTTCTCAATTACCTCATTGACTTGGGCTGCAAAGGACTTCCACATCTAACATGCAATGATTATAGATCTGACAATATACCGATGGACCGGAAGCCTATGATCCTAGAAATGTACCAAGACAATGGCTCACCTCTTCTCAATTACCAAAGCTGCAGTGAATATGACAAATTTGATGAGGGATTCAAGGCAACATGCAAATCACATCAAGAAAGGATAATACTGAATTCCCTAGGATTTGGTATCTACATCCAGTATGAGATCTACTAGGCCGGTGACTTTGAGGAGGACAAGGAGTAGGAGTACAGTTCTCAAGTGCCAATCTAGTCTCTTTGAAGTTTGGCATGGGTGTATTCCGTGTTGAAGAGGCAAAAAAGATTGAGATAAATGAGCCAACATTTATCTTACCAACCCTCCCCACACTTCAATTGGAGGGTTGTGATCCACGACATACAAAAGCTTTTGGAATAGAAGGGAGGAAGAAGTCCTACATGCGAGGAGGGGTGCCAAGGATCATCAACGAGGACAGTCACTTCCCATATATCAATTTTGAATTAGTAGAAAAATGCCTCCATAATGATTCACCGTCAACTCAATTTTGATCTCTTGTCTTTACTTTTTTCCCTAGCTAATTCCTACTCGTGTTTTTTGAGAACCATTAAACACATCAGATGATTAACACAAAGTTACACTAATTGTCGCTGCTACTATATCCGACTGAAACTCTTCTCTTTCCCATCATCCAACGAACACACGATGATATATATATATATATATATATATATATATATATATATATATATATATATATATATATATATATATATATATATATATATATATATATATATATGTATGTATATATATATATATATATATGTATGTATGTATGTGTGTGTGGTAGCTTTCCTTTCTCTCAGCGGAGACTACTCCTTTCACCCTATGAGCATGTCTCCTTCAAGCACTTGCGTTCTATTTGAGTTGTACATCCACAAGCCTCCAAGAAGCTTCAAACGGGTGATTGAATAACATCACATTATCAATCAAGTACTACACCAAGTCGCCGGCACGGAGATCGAAGATGAGAGGATAAAAACAGTCCAAACTAAGAAGAAAGATAAAACTTTTAGGTATGAGAGATTGTTTTACATTATCCTTGATTATTTTAGGGTGCATGAGAGATCACCCCTACGTCGCATATATCAAAACATGCAGAATCAAAAGTTCTACACGTATGAAGGTGGATTTACTACAAATAGGTACATGAAAAGAGAGAAATTGAGGACTGCTTGATTTTGGGAGATTCATTTATGTTACTTCAGAGGGTACTAACACAAACATGGTTCTCCAAAACCCTTACAAAAGTTGCTCCATGCTTCTATATACTTCACTCTAGACACCATGGAAGAGCAAAGAATAGGACAAACAGGAGGAAGAGGCAAGTTACAAATTTCTCAAGACATCTTACCTGCAAATGAGCAAAATATCTATAAAATTGAACTCTCACTAAGCTATATACATTTTGGAGTGGCAATTTTATTACCTCTCCCAACTTATTCTTTGGAGATTTGAGCTCATCGTTGTCTTTCTTGAAGAGTGAGACTAATGTCAGAGTAGAGCAACCCACTAGCACAATACAATCAGCAATAGTGGTTACTGAACCAATCACGATAGTGCATGTGGTCACCGGACCCGAAGACAGCGCTACAGTAGGAGGATTTGTTTTTCTTATTTTTTACATGGGACACATGAGTTCACCGCCACATTTGACTTTGAGATGATGGATCCCCTTAATATCGACTTCCAATTTTCAGATACATAGTTTCTTTCCCAAGAATATGAATGACCCAGCTACCCAATCTCCCAAACCAATCGAGAAGAAGGTCACATGGATACACACCATGATGATGATGATCACATAGTGATCAAAGATGATGAAGAAGAACACACACTTCAACGCGATCAAGAAGAGCCGCAAAACACACAAGAACAATAAGAAGAACAACAGAAAACCGAAGAAGAACCCATTCCAAATATATCAACTTACATTGTCACATTGCAATGGCTTTATGCAACTATGCAACCACTTCGGGCCTGATGGCAACTCATAGAGGAGCAGACTCAACATTAGTTACAACAAGAACTGGACAATAGTGGATTTGATGCTCCATTCATTGAATCTATCAATATTCTCACAAAATCAGTGGGGGTACTAAAAGCCCTTAACTACCTATCCCATCAGCCCCTCCAACGAGTTGACCCACGTTGCGTCCATATTCTCCCTCAAGCACATCAAAATATCCAAGTTCTAGTGCCACCTAACCTCTCCCACCGATCCACCCTTTGAGGACATACACCCCCACCCATCCCACCAATCAATACAAACACCCTCACCAAGCCTACCATTCCCCCAATCAACACCTACTCCCCCCCCCCCTCCCAAGGTATTCAAGCTGCCTTTGGGACACTCCATAGACATCTTCTCATTCACATGTATCGATCATGTCCCCACCTCAATCCCCTCCAAATACATCTAGCCCCTCAGCAGAACCCTTTGCATAACCACCAATAGATCTTTTACATCCTTTACCACAATCACCACCTTACCCATCCCATCCTTTTTCGAATCCTTCCTCAACCGCCCCTACTTTCCCAATATTATCACAAGTAACATTCCCTTACTCCACCGAACCATCTCAACCATCATTACTAGTTAGTTTGGCCTTCTGTCCAACATTTTCATCTACACCGATATCACTTTTCACAGTAGATACCACATCCAATACCACATCAGAGACCATGGATATTTCCCCACCCATGGCACCTCGACCTGCACTTCACTCATCACTTCCCTTTCCCCCTCCACAAACGTCACAATAGCATCCATATTCCCCTACCCTCCCCCTTCCCCGCTGCATCTATACTTATGCATCCGCATTCCACCTACTCGGCATCCACCATTGACACTGCACTACATCAAATGTTCACTAGTATGCATCAAGTATGTAAAGAGTTCACTTCACTTGGTCAGTGCTATCAGGAGTTGCAACACATCATGACTTAATTGCAAGCTGAATTCAATTCATTGAGTATTGAGAATGCCTCACTTAATGCATGATTTATAGAGCTCAAAGACAATTACAACACTATGGAAGTGCAATTGGAGCAAAAAAACAAAGGGGCCATAGCAAAGAAGACCATCTTAAAGTGCAAATCAAGGAGAATGCAAGACTAACATGCAATATGGGACCTTCATAGACACTTAGCAGCTACTCACGAGGAGAATCAGAGGTTGCAAGAACAAAACAAAGATAATTTTGAAGCTTCCATGAAAAATCCGGAAGCACCTCTTAGTTCCATTCATTTCTAAGCCATTCTGTCTTACCCTATCAAGCTCATCTTAGAAGATCGTGCACAATTACTCGAAGCCCATGATAAGATCATAGAAGAATGTGCCATTTTGAGGAACACCACATTGACAGCAAAACCAAGTGATCAGCAAAAACCACCACCCTAGCAAACAGAAACCCCTCCAGAGGTATTGGAAGAGTTGAATAGTCTATGAGAACAAGTCACTACCCTCTAGGCTCAACTAGCAGAGTAGGTGGTACTCCAAGGGCTTGCTTTGCCATCAGATCTTCCTGACCCTAATGAGATTGTAACCATTCCAGTAGAGCCCTCCTTTGAAGAAGAGTATGAGCCACAAGCAGCCATTGGTGGACATGTAATCGAAGAGGGCCAAGACACAACCATCTCACCAAGAAGCTCAACTCCAGCCATGGCAATGATGGAAGAGACCATCCTAAAATCCCCCTACTCAAAAGAACTCATGCCATGAAGATACATTTCTACCAATGACATCCAATACAAACCATATTTTATGTATTTGGCCAAGTACAACTCAAAGATTTAGAGGATTATAGGGAAACTATCGACTCATGCTACATAGTTTCAACCCGAATACCTACCTCCAATAGCCATCAAGGGTACCATCTTCCACCCCAATTGGAGACGGGGACTTATTATGAGAATACCCAAAAATGTATACATGGTAAAAAGCCCCTATCCATATTGTGTACAATCCATGTTATGGCCTAGTTCCACGACATTGGTCCTAGCCAGCTTTTGTGATTAAGGTGCAGAATGAAAAAAAGTACCAGGACTGGATTAGCTATCCTTACTTCATGCCACCACAAGAGCATCCAAACATCGCATATATGATGGCCACCATCCGGCATTGGCTACCACTTTTGTAGTGCATGATTGATGTAGCAACTAGGATAACATAAAATATTTGATCTCATGCAAACAAAATTCAAAGAATTTTGGAAAATCAGAGCACCCCATGTCTAAACACCAAGATTTGAACATCGAAATTAAGATTTCATGTATGATATGACTACAAATTTTTCATTCAAGACGTGTTATGCATTGCACTATAGGATTGAATACCTACCCATGTGTTACATACAAACATTTGAAGAAATTTTCACCATTAGGTTCTAGGAAAATCATTTAAGAGTGTTCATAACTAGGCCAACACACATTCTTCAATGCTTTGTGTGCGAATAGTTAACATATTGAACACATTACCATTACCCACCATAGGAAATTCTATTGGCCATCAACTGGGAGAACTTAGAAGTTGGACTGGCTCAAGGTAGACATGTCAACCAACACACCCTCACTTAGAATCTCCTTCAAAATTACATGATCAATCCCTACAACAAGGTTCTATTGGGGATGGAAGATGCGAGAGGGAGGGGGTGTTGGCAATAATGGTCAACATCAAAGATGAGGAAGCATGTGAAGAGTGTAGACAAGAGACCAAAGCGGGGACCCACCAAATTTTCAACATCAAGAAGGGTCAAAAAAATATCCAAACCTCCATGAGAAGATATAATGACTCTAATCACTACCCACTGTAACACAAAAACCCCATTTTTGTGATGTGATACTCCATTTTCCACAAGACGAGGAGTCCTAAAGCTTGAGGGTCTTAGATTTATTGTAGTTACCAAATTTCATATTTTTTGGACATCGTTTGATACCTCAAAGGTAGTTTAGGACATAATTTTTAACTAGGTTGGTCATCAGCTGTGAAACTGATCAAATCACCTCAAAATCTATAAATAGAGCAATGGAGCTCATTTTTGGGGCTAGCTTGTTAGAGCTAGCTATTGAGAAGTGTGAGCATGGTGAAAAATCCTTTGTATTCTAATGAATAGAATGATTTCTCATTCCATTGTCTCTCCTATTACCTCTTCCATGTGTGTGTATGTGTGTGTGTGTATTAGCAACAATTAAGATGGTGGAGCTCCTCGATATGATACTCATCCCTATCTAGAGCAACAAGGATCCTACATCTTTGTGGTATTTTTAAGCTATGTTGAAGCTCTTATATGCAAAATTGGACAAGTTCTATCTAGGACTATGGAAGAATTTAGGAAGCAAACCAAAATGAGTTATTTTTCTCCAAATTATCATATGGAGAAGATGGAATTTCATAATTTCCTATAATGTGAGGATGATGAGCATAGCCTTTCTATGGATGAGTACAAAGAAAGGCTCCTGTATCTTGATAAATATGCATTGTAGGTTTATGGGCCTTCTTTGAAAAGCAAATTCATCGAAGGACTTTGATAGAAACTCCAATACCAAATCAAAGGATCCAAATGTGTAGACTTCTTGTTGTTGCAAAGGCTTGAAATTTCTAAGAAAATGGAAGATTTCAATAAGTAGTAGGCATGTAGATTTAAATTCATCGGACATAGAAGACAAAGATTGCTACAAAAAATATGAACAATTCTAATAAGGTTCCATCCTTCAATAAACAATGTAAGAAGCTTTCTCAAATGACATATCAAAATAAAGGAGAACCTATTCATTAGTAGAAGGATCTTGAGCTCATTAAGTAGGCGAAAAGACTTGGTATATCTTTTCGCTATGGAGAACAAGAACATCAGAGTTATGAATGTCCAAACAAGGAAAACATGTGGCCCACAGAAGTGAAAGCAATAAAGATGATCCAAGAAGGTACAACAATTGAAAATTTTAATGACAAAGGTAAGTGCTCTAACTCTACTCTACATTTCACGGTGACTAGTTCTTTTCCAAGGGCTTCTATAATTACAATTTTGAGTATGATTTATGCAAATAAAGTTAGATTATATATTGATTCACGCGGTATGCATTATCTTTTTTCTTTCAAGTTGGGAAACATTTTAGTGATGCAATTAAATACAAAGATATTTAGACTTGTAAAGATCACCTATGGATAACTTCACTATAAAGGATACATTGAAAAACTTCCATTTACTTTTCTTTATAGATGTCGTTCAGGAAATTTCCATGTGATTAATATCAAAGCATGTGATGTAATTAATGGCACGGACTAGCTAGTTCAAAATTTTGCAACAATTGTTTGGGTCCAAAGAAAAGTCACTTTAAGGCATGATGGTGAATATATCAACATCTTAGGTGAGAAACCTAATCTTGACCCTACTCTAATTCATGCCGTGTAAATAATTCTTAGCATATGTGATGGATGCAAAAAATTTATATGTGAACTCAAATAGAAGCTCAACAGAAATGAAAACATATTCAATGGAAAAAGGACCTTAAGTTCATTGATTAGGTGAAAAGACTGTGTTTATATTTCCATTATGGAGAACAAGGACATCATGCTTATGGATATCCAAAAAAGGCAATCTTTTGGCCTACACAAGTGAAGGTGATAAATGTGATAAAGGAAGTGTTGATATATTTAGGTAGTGATGTGTCTCAACACACTAGGACCACCGGGGCACTTTTTTCCCTCTTTAGGAGGTTTTTTTCCCCCGGCTTGTATATATGCCTATTGCCCTAATGGGCTACTTATCTTTGTACATTCTCTAGTAATACATTCAGTATTGTGTGTTGTGCTCCAAGCTTCTTCTCCTTCCTAGTGTTGTTCGCGTGCTTCTGTAGATGTCTATCCCCCACAATTGGTATCAGAACAGGTCATCGCTTCATCTAGGGTGCCGTCGACACTCCTTCGGTTGCAGTCTCAGAATCGCATGAATTCTGGTGAGCATACTCAGCATGTTTTTGAGATCAAAACAGCTTTTTTGTGTGCTGCTGAAATCGCGATCTGAGCTTGTTTCGGCCTCCAAACGCACTATCGCAGCGCTTGTGTAGGCTACTTTGTCTTTTCGTGCCAAAGCTATATACCAATTTTTGTTCGCCAGTATAAGCATCTTGAAGTCTGTTATAGTTCTAGTGGAATTCGTCTAGGCAGTTCTGTTCAACTTTTTGAGATACAATCAATTTTTTGCATCAAGGTATTTTAGTCATCGACCATGGTTGAAAGCAGTGATGTATTTCGTACGTTGGCTATTGAGGATAAGTTGGATGGTACCAACTACCCATTATGGTCTTATATGATGCGACATATATTGGTTGCAAAAGGACTGTGGAACATTGTGCAGGGTGTTGAAAAACGTCCTATCACACAAATGCTGCACATTCGAAAAAGGAAGATAAAGATTAGAAACGCAGAAATTGCTTTGCAAGAATTTTAAAGGGAATGATCATATCATAAAGAACTATCCAAAATTGGTTGCTAAAGAGGCAAAGAAGAAAGAGGTTGGAATGGTTGTTGCAAAAGCCTCTACACCAAAAACAGAGTCTGCTAATCTTGTGCAAGAAGAAGAATGGGCATTTACTACTGTCTGCAATTTTGATCCATCTTTTCATGAGCACTGCATGTCTGTAGTAGACTCAGATGTTTGGTATTTTGACAGTGGGGCGACCAAACAGATTACCTTGCAGCGCAATTCTTCACTCGAGCTTGCACCTATAGGGAATATTGTTACATGCGCCAACAACTCCTCTTATCCTGTTATGGGAGTTGGTAAGATCATTTTGACTACTGCTAATGGTAGTTCTTTCACTTTGTCAGATGCTTTATTTGTGATAGGGATCAAGAAGAACATGTTATCAGTCTCTGCATTAGCCAAGATTGGCTTGGTTGTAAAATTTGTTGATGACAGGTGTGCAGTTCATGATCTGTCAAATGGCGATGTGATTATTGCTTCTGGCATTTTATGTCATGGGCTATATAAGCTCATAGACTATGAAAGATCTCTGAATGATTCGGCATGTGTAGTACATGATTCTCAGGCTATGTCAGATGCAAAGCTTTGGCCTGCACGCTTTGGTCATCTAAATTTTTCTAGTTTGCTATGCTTGCAAAAATCTGAAACGGTGTCCTGTTTGCCCAAACTTGATGCACCTGGAAAACATGTTTATGAAGGTTGTATTTTGGGCAGAATGCAGCATTCCTCATTTCAAAACATGGTTCAATTCAGGCTACTCAGAAATTGTAGCTTGTACATAGTGATGTTTGTCATCCTATGCAGACACCTTCTTTTGGAAATTATCTGTACTTCCTGACTTTCATTGATGATTTTTCCAGGCATGCACGGGTATATCCATTGAAGTCAAAGTCCGAAGTGTTCATGTGCTTCAAACAGTTTTTGGTTTTGGCTGAAAATCTGTCAACATGTAAAATGGGCACCGTCCATTCAGATCGAGGGGGGGAATATATGTTCTGATTTTAATGCATTTCTAGCTTAACGTGGGATAAAACATCATTGTACAATGCCATATACACCTCAATAGAATGGATTTGTTGAACGAAAGAATAGGTCACTTATGGAGATGGCAAGGTGTATGGTGAAGAGTCAGGCTTTACCACATAGTTTCTAGCTTGAGGCCGTCATGTGTGCATCATATGTACTTAACAGGTGTCTCACTAAAGTGTTGCAGTCTATCACTCCATATGAGGGCATGATCGCAAGCCATCTGTTGCTCATCTGCGTGTTTTTGGTTGTTTGGCATATGCATGTGCCTGAACAACATCGCAAAAAATTGGATGATAAAGTAGTAAAACGTATTTTTGTTGGGTATAGTTCTGAAAGTAAAGGCTATCGTCTGTATCATCCATGGACTAAACGCATTCTGGTTAGTCGTGATGTTGTTTTTGTGCAAGATGCTATTCAGCCATTCCTTTCATGTACTAAGGAGACATCTATTAGCTCCAAAGACATGTATGATACTTTGCTTCCTCTTTTTACAGGTGGACAGTCTAGTGTTGGTCCCAATGAGGCAACTTCTCAGCCTTTGCAGGTTTCATGTGATGATGTAAATCATTTCATTTCTGATGCAGATTTACATCACGCACTAGTTGATGAGAGAGCTGATATTGAGCAGGCAAAAACTATGCCAGAATGGTTATGCAGACTTTGCATGACAGCAAATTAGATGCACCTCTGTCATATCGTACTCGTTCAGGCTCTCATAGTGCCTCTTTTGCATCAGATTGCTATGCTATGGCTGCATCTAGTCTCTAAGATGAGAATGAATCTGTTTCATTTGATGAAGCACAAAATTCAGAAAATTGGATGGCTGCAATGCAATCTCAATATGATGCTATAATGAAGAATGGTACTTGGTCTTATGTGACTTGCCTCTTGGCAAGAAGGCCATTGGGACTAAGTGGGTATACAAGCTGAAGCATAAACCTGATGGTACAATCGACAGGTATAAGGCTAGACTTGTTGCAAAGGGATATGCACAGGAAAGAGGCATTGATTTTGATGAGACCTTTGCACCTACTTGCCGAATGACTACAGTTCGTAGCATCTGTGCGCGTGCAGCTCATCATGGTTGGAATGTACATCAGTTGGACATTAAAATAGCATTTTTGAATGGTGACTTGCATGAAGAAGTGTATGTTTTTCAGCCCCGTGGCTTTGTGCAAAAAGGGCATGAAAACCAAACCGGGTGTGCAGATTAAAGAAGGCATTATATGGTTTAAAGCAAGCACCACGTGCTTGGTGTGAGAAGATACATGCCTATCTAATTGCACATGGTTTTGAGAACAGTCCAACTAAAAGCACCTTATATGTTAAGCATTCTATTGATGTGCTTCTGATCATTGTTTTCTATGTTGACGACATGCTACTCACTGATCCTATTGAGAAGCATATTGCTGATTTTAAGGCTGATTTGCATGCCTCATTTGAGATGTCTGATTTGGGGCATTTGCATCACTATTTGGGCATTCAGTTTATGCAAGTTGATGGTTGAATGGCTTTGTCTCAAATGAAATATATTGACACATTATTACAACATTTTGGCCTTGAAGACTGTAACCTATTGCCACTCCTATGGAGACAGATTTATGATTGAGTCTTCATGATGTTGGAGATGCATTTGATGTTGTTCTCTATCAGCAGGCTATTGGATGCTTGATTTACTTATGCATTACTCAGCCAGGTATTCAATTTGTTGTCTCACAGATGAGCAGGTTTATGCATTGCCGAGGAGTCAAGCATTGGCAAGCGGTTAAGCGCATCTTTCGCTATTTGAGTGGTACTCGGCTACTTGGGTTGTTTTATCCCAAGGGGGGATCACTACTGCCAGATTTGCATACTTTTTCTGACTCTGATTGGGTTGGTTGTTATGACACTTGTGTGTCCACTAGTGGCTTTTGCTTCATGCTTGGTAGCTCATGTATATCTTGGTTGAGCAAGAAGCAGCCTATTGTGGCCACTTCTAGTTGTGAGGCTGAGTATAGGGCAGCTTTCACAACGACTGTTGAGTGTGTGTGGCTCAGACACCTTATGGCTGATTTAGGTGCTGGTCAGTCTTCTACCACCACCATCTTCACTGACAGTCAGAGCGCATTGGTAGTTGCGAGGAACCCTCTGTTCCATGCTCGCACTAAGCACATTGAGGTGCATTGTCACTATGTCGGGGAGAGGTTCTCTATTGGGGAGATCAGCTTGGCATATGTGCCCACGCAGGAGAACAGTGCAGACCTTTTCACAAAGGCTCTGCCTAGGGAGAAGTTTGAAGCTTTTTGCAAAGCTTTGGGCTTACTTCCTTTTATGGAGTGATTTCCACATAGCTTGGCACTTCCTTATACATGAGTGTCATCTCCTTGTTCACCGCATCACTCCCAAGGGGGATTTGTTGATATATTTAGGTAGTGATGTGTGTGAACACACTAGGACCACCAGGGCACTTTTTTTCCTCTTTAGGCGGTTTTTTTCCCTCGGCTTAAATATACACCTATTGCCCTAATAGGCTACTTATCTTTGTACATTCTCTTGTAATACATTCAGTATTGTGTGTTGTGCTCTAAGCTTCTTCTCCTTCCTTGTGTTGTTCGCATGCTTCTGCAGACGTATATCTCCAATAGGAAGGTATAACAATTGTTGAAGCAGGTGAAAAAGGTAAGTGATACAATTCTAATCTACATTGCATGAATACTCATTTTTAAAGGCCTCTATAATTATGATGGTATGATTTCTATGCATAAAGTTAGATTTTTTATTGATTCACGTATACACTTTGTTTTCTATCTTTCAAGTTGCCACAAATTTTTAGTCATACGATTAAATAAGGAGATAATTAGACCTATAGGGATGGCCAATGGATGACTTCACTATACAAAAGGATACATTGAAAACCTTGCATTTACTTTTTCTTATGAAAGTTTTTTGAGCAAAGTTCAAAATTATAGGAATAGAATGGCTAGTTCAAAATTATATAAAAATCATTATGAGCAAAGAACATTCTCTTTAAAGCATGATGGTGAATCTATCAACATGTTAGGTGATGAACATAATTCTAAGCCTATTCTCATTTCTGACATGCAGATGTTTCGAGACATACATAATGGATGCAAAACATTTGTAGTATATGTGAATAATGTGCATCAAGAAATTCATGAAGCCTATAGCTTCCGAATTATGTAGGAAACTTTTTGAAAGAATATGTGGAGATATTTCCTAAGGACTTACCCAATATGCCTCCACCTAGGCTGATTGAGCATGCTATAGATCTACATCTAGGGAGTAAATCATATTACAGAGCATCCTATAGATTCAACATAGACTATTTAAAGGGGCTCAATTCGATAAGATGTCCTTTTGAAGAAAGGCTTAATAAGACCAAGTGTTTCATCTTGGAATCATCTCTTTTATTTCAAAAGAGTAAAGATGGTTTTTATAGGTTATACATTGACCATAGGGGTTTGAATAAATGAATGATTAAAAATAAGTATCCACTCCCTCATAGATGAATTGTTAAAACAATTAGGTGGAGCAACTATGTTCATTAAAATTTACTTAAGATCTACATATCACCGAATTGGGATCAAAACTAATGACATACCCAAAACAACTTTTCAAACACGTTATGGCCACTACAAGCTTAAACTCCTAACTAACAAATGCTCCTCCCATATAATGTGCTTAATGAAAAATGTTTTCCATTATTACTTAGACAATTTCATTTTGGTATTCCTTGATTATGTATTTTCATACTCCATTAAAAAAGGAATAAAAGAAAAGTGGGGTTATTTAATTCTGTTCAAAATCTTGATTTTACTACATATATGTTATCGTACATGTTTTGGTTGTTTATGTGTCCTACTATAGCTTTTTCTTCTACTTCTGAAAGGTATTGCTAAAGAAAAGAAAACAATAAGAACACATGCGTTTTATGAAAGTTCTACATACAAAACTTGGCGAGGGTGATAGTTTTTATTTTCAGCGGATCGCATGCTTCCATCATCAGAGGAGACAATCAACTCTGATTTGGGGGATCATTTTCATGTAAAAGCATGCCACGACTTAGAGATTTTAAGTGTAAATGAGATTGTGATAGAGATTTTTAGTGAGAGTGTTTTTGATAGTGTGAGAGTGAATGAGATTGAGGTTGTTTGGGGGTGTTTGAGACATCGAGGCTTCACTATGAAGCTATTATTCTTATGTTGTTGCATGTGATGCACATCCATCATAAAAAAATCTCTCTCTTTATGTAACATATATTGTCCTTTGATTGCAAGTTTTTCTCTCTTTTGTTGTTCTCACAAGTGATTATGGGTTTGTGATTGTGACATCATTACAAGTAATGCTCGATCCAAAGCAAATATGGAGGGTTTGACAAAAATCTTTGCAGTAGTAAGAGCTTATTCAAAAGCTTTTTGCAAAATTATGTAAATAACAAGCCAGAAAGCAACCACACGATACCATAGATCTATCTGTAAAGCTCCATGATGAAGTTGATGAATACATCCAAATATCTAACATATTGAAACAAATACAAAAATGTAATTATGAACATGAGGATCCCAAGAAGTTTCTTTTGGCCACGTTTTCAAGAAGGAAAAGTTAAATGACTTCAATAGTGAGAAGAAGAGCGATGGAGATTTGGAGGTTTGGATTTAGAAGGTAGATGATTTCTTTGATTGCCATGAATTCAGTGAAGAATCAAAGCCAAAGGTGGGGATCCTACATCTATGTATTGTTAAGCTATGATAGAAATCCTATATGCAGACTCGAATACATTCTATTGTTCTCCACAAAATCATATGGAGAAGAAGATGGAATTTTATTACTTTTTATAATAAATGAGTATGAAAAGCATAGAATTTCTATGGATGAGTACAAAGAAAAGGCTTTTTGTCTTTGTAATTGGCATTGGAGTTTAACAGGGATGCTTTGAAGAAAAAAATCATTGAAGATCTCCGAGAGAAACTCGGCTTCCAAGTGAAAAGGTCAAGATGTGTAGACTTATTGGATGTTGTTCCCAAGGTCAAATTTCAAGAAGATGGAAAAGTTTAATATGCAGAAGGCTAGTAGATCTAGATTCATCTCTATGAGACAAAGAGCACAGAGACTTGCTACAACAAATCTACACAACTCTAAGAAGGCTCCATCCTTCAATAACTAAGCTAAGAATACTAATCAAATAGGCTTTGAAGAAAGGATAACCTATTCGTTGGTGGTAGGAGGCTTAGTTCATTAAGCGGGCAAAAAGACTCATATTATGTTTTTTCTATGGAGAAGAACGTCATCGAACTTATGAATGTTGAAAAAAGGAAATATTCTCATCCATGCAAGCAACAACAATAAACGTGATCAAAGAAGGTACAACAATTGAAAACACGGATGAAAAAGGTAAGCGCTCTATCTCTTCTCTACATTGCATAGTGACTAGTTCTTTTGCAAAGGTTTCTATAATTACGTTTTTGGGTATGAATTTTATTTAGAAGGTTAGACTTTTTATCGATTCGAGTAGTATACCTTATCTTTTGTCTTTCGAGTTGGAACAAATTTTAGCGATATGATTAAATACATAGATATTAAGACCTCTAGATGGTCAATGGACCTCTTCACTATATGGAGGGATACATTGAAAACCTTGTGTTTACTTTTTTCTTAGATGTTTTTCTCAAAATTTCCATGTGATCATAATGAACGAGTTGATGTAATTATGACATGGACCATCTGGTTCAAAATATTGCAACAAGTGATTGTGAGCAAAGAATAGTAACTTTGAAGCAAGTTGGTGAATCTATCAATATACTAGGTGAGAAGCATAATTCTAAGCCTATTCTCATTTCTGCAATGCAAATAATTCGAGGCATACATGATGGCTCCAAACATTTGTAATATATGTGGATAATATGTATAAAAAAAAATTAATTAAGAATAGCTTCTTTAGTACGTAAGAAACCTTTTGAAAGAATATGTGGGTGTATTTCTTGAGGACTTACTTCGTATGCCTCCATCTAAGCAGATTGAGCCTGCTATAAATCTATATTTGGTGAGTGAACCATACCCCAAAGCACAATGTAGATTCAACATCGATGAATTAATGGAACTCAAAATTCATTTAGAAGACCTTCTGAAGAAAGGATTAATAAGATCGAGTGTTGTACCTTGAGTAGCACCTACTTTATTTCAAAAGAAAGAAGAAGGTTCTTCCAGATTATGCATTGACTATAAGGGGTTGAATAAAAGAATGATAAAAAATGACTATCAACTTGCTCACATAGATAAACTATTCATTCAATGAAGTGGAGCAACTATATTTATCCAAATTGACTTAAGATCTGAGTATCACCAAAGTAGGATTAAACCAGATGAGTACTAAAACGGCTTTTCAAGCATTTTATTGCCACTATGAGTTTACAAATCTGCCTTCTGGACCAACAATTGCTCCTTCCACATTCATGTGTTTAGTGAAAAATATTTTTCACTATTTCTTACTGTTGATATATTTAGGTAGTAATGTGTGTGAACACACTAGGACCACCGGGGCACTTTTTTCCCTCTTTAGGAGGTTTCTTTCCCCCGGCTTGTATATAAGCCTATTGCCCTAATGGGCTACTTACCTTTGTACATTCTCTAGTAATACATTCAGTATTGTGTGTTGTGCTCCAAGCTTCTTCTTCTTCCTTGTGTTGTTCGCGTGCTTCCGCAGACGTCTAACTCCAACAATTGGTATAAGAGCAGGTCGTCGCTTCATCTAGGGTGTCGTCGACACTCCTCCGTTTGCAGTCTCAGAATCACACGATTTTTGGTGAGCATACTCAGCGTGTTTCCGAGATCAAAACAGCTTCGCTTTGGTGCCGAAATCGCGATCTGAGCTCGTTTCGACCTCCGAACGCACTATCACAGTGCTTGTGCAAGCTATTTCGTCTTTTTGTGCCAAACGTATATACCAGTTTCTGTTCTCTAGTATAAGCCTCTCGAAGTCTGCTACAGGTCTAGCAGAATTCGTCTGGGCAGTTCTGTTCAACTTTTTGAGATACAATCAATTTTCTGCATCAAGGTATTTTAGTCACCGGCCATGGCTGAAAGCAGTGGTGTATTCCGTATGTTCATTGTTGAGGATAAGTTGGATGGTACCAACTACCCGTTATGGGCTTATATGATGTGACATGTGTTGGTTGCAAAAGACTGTGGAACATTGTGCAGGGTGTCGAAAAGCGTCCTATCACACCTACAACTGTTACAACTGCAGGTACTGAAGCTGATGCACAAGGTGTCAAAGATGATGATGATATTCTGCATATTCTTATTCGTGTTGCGGTTTCTGCTGCACCTACTGCAGAGCAGATTCGTTGGGATGGCAGAGATGCTCAGGCACACGCATTGATAGCTTTGCCTGTCAAACGTGCCATTATTCCTCATATTCGCTCTTGCAGAATAGCTAAGGATGCTTGGGATACACTTACCACATTGTATCAAGCTACGAATGAGGCTCGTGTTGCTTACCTCCGAAAACAGTTGGAGAGTGAGCACATGAATGAAGGTGATTCTATGGACAATTCCTAACAAAGACCAAAGACTTGAAGGAACAGTTGATTTCTGTTGATGAGGTTATACCAGATAGCTCACTTGTGCAGGCCGTTCTGAATGGTCTTCCTGATTCATATCAGAGTTTTGCTTCTACTCTTCGGTTGATGATGAAAGGCAATCCAAATGCCTTGTCATTTGAGGAGTTAGTCTCTGTTCTGTTGCAGGAAGATCAGTCCAGGCAGAACAGATCCATTATGTGTGTTGCAGATCAAGCTTTCCTGGCTAGTCAGAAGGGCAAAGGAAAATGGAGCTCTTCTACTAGTAAGCAGAAATCTGCAAATGCTACACATTCAAAGAACCAAGACAAAGATGAGAAAAAAATCAAAAAAGCAGAAATTGTTTTGTAATTACTGTAAAGGAAATGATCATATTATAAAGTACTGTCCAAAATTGGCTGTGAAAGAGGCAAAGAAGAAAGATGCTGGAATGGTTGTTGCAGAAGCCTCTACACCAAAAACGGAGTCTGCTAATCTTGTGCAGGAAGAAGAATGGGTGTTTACTACTGTTTGCAGTTTTGACCCATCTTCTCATGAGCAGTGCATGTCTGCAGTAGACTCAGATGTTTGGTACTTTGATAGTGGGGCGACCAAACATATTACCTCGCAGCGCAGTTTCTTCTCTTCACTCAAGCCTGCCCCTATAGGGAATACTGTTACATGTGCCAACAATTCCTCTTATCCTGTTATGGGAGTTGGTAAGATCATTTTGACTACTGTTGATGGTAGTTCTTTCACTTTGTCAGATGCTTTATTTGTGCCAGGGATCAAAAAGAACCTGTTATCAGTTTCTACATTAGCCAAGATTGGCTTGGTTGTGAAATTTGTTGATGACAGGTGTGCAGTTCATGATCTCTCAAATGGCGATATGATTATTGCTTCTGGCATTTTATGTTGTGGGTTGTATAAGCTCGTAGACTATGAAAGATCTGTAAATGATTTGGCATGTGTAGTAAATGATTCTCAGGCTATGTCAGATGCAAAGCTTTGGATGCACGCTTTGGTCATCTGAACTTTGTAGTTTGCTATGCTTGCAGAAATCTGAAATGGTGTCCTCTTTGCCCAAACTTGAGGCACCTGGAAAACATGTTTGTGAAGGCTGTATTTTGGGCAAAATGCAGTGTTCGTCCTTTCCAAAAGATGGTTCAGTTCGAGCTACTCAGAAATTGCAGCTTGTACATAGTGATGTCTGTGGTCCTAAGCAGACACCTTCTTTTGGGAATTATCTTTACTTCGTGACTTTCGTCGATGATTTTTCCAGGCATGCATGGGTACATCCATTGAAGGCAAAGTCCGAAGTGTTCATGTGCTTCAAACAGTTTTTGGTTTTGGCTGAAAATCTGTTAGCATGTAAAATGGGCACCCTCCGTTCTGATCGAGGGAGGGAATATATGTCTTCTGATTTTAATGCATTTCTGGCTGAACGTGGGATAAAACACCAGTGTACAGTGTCGTATACACCTCAATAGAATGGAGTTGCTGAACGAAAGAACAGGTCACTCATGGAGATGGCGAGGTGTATGGTCAAGAGTCAGGCTTTACCACATAGTTTCTGGCTTGAGGCTGTCATGTGTGCAGCATATGTACTGAACAGGTGTCCCACTAAAGCAGTGCAATCTATCACTCCATATGAGGCTTGGCATGATCGCAAGCCATTTGTTGCTCATCTACGTGTTTTTGGTTGTTTGGCATATGCATTAGTGTCTGAACAACATCACAGAAAATTGGATGATAAAGTAGTAAAATGTATTTTTGTTGGGTACAATTCTGAAAGTAAAGGCTATCGTCTATATCATCCACAGACTAAAGGCATTCTAGTTAGCCATGATGTTGTTTTTCTGGAGGATGTTATTCAACCATTGCTTTCATGTACTAAGGAGATATCTGTTAGCTCCAAAGACATGTATGATACTTTGCTGCCTCTTTTTACAGGTGGACAATCTAGTGATGGTCCTAATGAGGCAACTTCTCAGCCTTTGCAGGTTTCATGTGATGATGCAGATCATTCCATTTCTGATGCAGATTTACATGATGCACTTATTGATGAGAGATCTGATATGGAGCAGGCAAGAACTATGCCAAAATGGCTGGTGCAGACTTTGCGTGACAGCAAATTAGATGCACCTCTGTCATATCGTACTCGATCAGGCTCTCATAGTGCCTCCTTTGCATCAGATTGCTATGTTATGGCTGCATCTAGTCTCTGTGATGAGAATGAGCCTGTTTCGTTTGATGAAGCACAAAATTCATAAAATTGGATGGTTGTTATGCAATCTGAATATGATGCAATAATGAAGAATGGTACTTGGTCTTTATGTGACTTGCCTCCTGGCAAGAAGGCCATTGGCACTAAGTGGGTATATAATTTGAAGCGTAAACGTGATGGTACAGTTGACAGGTATAAGGCCAGGCTTGTTGCAAAGGGTTATGCGTAGGAAAGAGGCATTGATTTTGATGAGACCTTTGCACCTACATGTCGTATGACTACTGTTCGGAGCATTTGTGCACTTGCAGCCCATCATGGTTGGAATGTACATCAGTTGGACATTAAAATTGCATTTCTGAATGATGACTTGCATGAAGAAGTGTATGTTTTTCAGCCCCGTGGCTTTGTGCAGAAAGTGCATGAAAACCAGGTGTGCATGTTAAAAAAGGCATTATATGGTTTAAAGTAAGCACCTCGTGCTTGGTATGAGAAGATACATGCCTATCTGATTGCACATGGTTTTGAGAACAGTCCAACTGAAAGCACCTTATATGTTAAGCGTGCTAATGATGTGCTTCTGATCATTGTTGTCTATGTTGATGACATGCTGCTCACTGGTCCTATTGAGAAGCATATTGCTGATTCTAAGGCTCATTTGCATGCCTCATTTGAGATGTCTGATTTGGGGCATTTGCATCACTATTTGGGCATTTAGTTTATGCAAGTTGATGGTGGAATGGCTTTGTGTCAAATGAAATATATTTACACATTATTGTAGCGTTTTGGCCTTGAAGACTGTAAGCCTATTTCCACTCCTATGGAGATTTACGATTGAGTCTTCATGATGCTGGAGATGCATTTGATGTTGTTCTCTATCAGCAGGCTGTTGGATGCTTGATTTACTTATGCATTACTCAGCCAGATATTCAGTTTGTTGTCTCACAGATGAGCAGGTTTATGCATTGCCCAGGAGTCAAGCATTGGCAGGCCGTTAAGCGCATCTTTCTCTACTTGAGTGGTACTCGGCTACTTGGGTTGTTTTATCCCAAGAGGGGATCACTACCACCAGATTTGCATGCTTTTTCAGACTCTGATTGGGCTCGTTGTTATGACACTTGTGTGTCCACTAGTGGCTTTTGCTTCATGCTTGGTAGCTCATGTATATCTTGGTTGAGCAAGAAGCAGCCTACTGTGGCCATTTCCAGTTGTGAGGCTGAGTATAGGGCAGCTTTCACAGCTACTATTGAGTGTATGTGGCTCAGACGCCTTATGGATGATTTGGGTGTTGGTCAGACTTCTGCCACCACCATCTTCATGACAGTCAGAGTGCATTGGCAGTTGCAAGGAACCCCGTGTTCCATGCTCGCACTAAGCACATTGAGGTGCATTATCACTATGTCAGGGAGAGGTTCTCTGCTCGGGAGATCAGCTTGGCATATGTGCCCACGCAGGAGAAATTGCAGACCTTTTCATGAAGGCTCTGCCTAAGGAGAGGTTTGAAGCTTTCCCCAAAGCTTTGGGCTTACTTCCTTTTGTGGAGTGATTTCCACATAGCTTGGCACTTCCTTATACATGAGTGCCAGCTCCTTGTTCACCGCATCACTCCCAGGGGGGATTTGTTGATATATTTAGGTAGTGATGTGTGTAACACACTAGGACCGTCGGGGCACTTTTTTCCCTCTTTAGGAGGTTTTTTCCCCCCGGCTTGTATATATGCCTATTGCCCTAATGGGCTACTTATCTTTGTACATTCTCTAGTAACACATTCAGTATTGTGTGTTGTGCTCCAAGCTTCTTCTTTTTCCTTGTGTTGTTCGCGTGCTTCCGCAGACGTCTAACTCCAACACTTAGATGATTTTATGTTCGTGTTCCTTGATGACATATTTGTATCCTCGTATATATAAAAATTGAAAAAATAAAGGTCGTTTTGAACTCTATTCAAATTTGTGATTTCGTGCATAGATGTTGTAGTGCATGTTTTTCTTGTGGTCATATATATGTTGTACCATTGCTTTTTCTTATATTTTTCATAGGTAAAGCTAAATAAAAGAAAACAATTGAGAACATGTGCTTTTTATGAGAGTTTTACATGCACCACTTTGAGAGGGTGATACTTATTATTTTCAATGGATCACATGCTTCCTTCATCAGAGGAGACGACCAATTTTGACTTGGGGAATCATCGCATCATGCAAGAACAAGCCATGATTCGTAGATTCTGATTGCAAATACGATTGTGAGTGAGATTGTGAGTGAGAATATGATTGAAAGTGAGACTAAATGATATGAGATTGCCCAGGGGTGGTCAAGAGGTCGAGGTCTGACTAAGAAGTTGTTCTGCATATGTTGTTGTATCTGATTGAGTTCCATAATACAAAATAATATCTCTTTTTGCATCATATATTGTCTTTCTTGTGTGTCTGATTCCCTCTTCTCTAGTGCACATTGATTGTGGGATCATTATGCCCTCCCACATCTGTCGGGCCTCTCCACCCCCCTCCTTGGTAACTCCAACCTCCACATGGAATTGAAGCCCATGTTTGTATCCAAGAACCTTGGTGTTTGGGAAGCTTACAAATTTTATGCCTATATTATTCAAAAAAAAATCCATTAGAAACTACAAATGAACGTGATAGAGGCATAATTAAACATGGCTCTATTAAAGGTTCTTTGAATCTATGCAGACTACCTAGAAGTGATGAATTTTGAGTAGACTATTTGGTTTCCCTTAGTATGTAACTTGTGCTCTAATACTTTGTCGGTACATATGGAAAGCCTAAGAGCTTGACCATATCTTTGAACTACTTTGGACTTTGAAGATAAGATGTGTGTATATGCATTTACCCTTAGTTCATGCCCAAAGAAAACTTTCAACTTGTCTTTACCTATTGTAAAAGATTTAAAGACTTAAAGTCGAGACTCAAGGTGACGCTAAAAGGAGCCAAAAACCACGAATCACAATCAAATTCAAAATTCAAATAAGTGGTTGAAAAGTTGGTTGGAATCTTTGGTAGAATCAACAACAAGTACCAACTAAAATCATAAGAAAAAGCTTATATATACTCCAATGAAGAAGTCACGGATAGAAAATGATCTTTCATGCACTTCAAGAGTGTTTATTATGCTTACCTCATAGACATAGGATTCCTTCAACATCTGCAAGTATTATACTTTATATATCAATACATATACTTGAACTTTCATCCTCGTCTTGAGCTATTATGTATTGTTAATTGTCTATTGCTCAATTATACTAACTTCTCATAGTCATTGAAGTGAACCGATGGTCCCATTCTCTTATACAATGCACGGACCATGAAGATAACATCCTTATGAGCTTACGTATGCAAGGATTTGATCATAAGAGATCTTTTTGCAAAGATATGAATCAATATCTATTAGTATGTATATGCATTCTCTTCAAGATCACAAATGTGACTTCTTAAGTATGTTGCTCACACTCTAACCACTCTAAATTGAAGCTAAGACTTGGAATAGCTCACTTCTTTTCCTATTAAGAGTTGTGCAAAAGGAATTTTTCTTAATTCATTGCAAGCTAGGCACATTGAATATTTTTTTGAGTGCCTTTTTCCATAAATAGAAGGTTTTCTCTTCATGGTTGTAATCTCCAAATAGTCTCTCTTGATACTAACTTTTGAGATCCTGTCACATGGAGTATCACATGGAGCTTCCATTAAGAGGGTGTGGATTAATTTTTGAATCAACCCTTTGAGCTTGGTATGATAGGCTCTCACATGAGTGCCAAGTGGCACCCATGTGAGAAGCCATATGGAGTCTCAATATAGGGAGAAAATATAGGTTATGGGTACAAGACTAGAGCATCTCCGTGCATGTTTGGGATTGTAGTCGGTTAAGCTTCATCTTCTTCGATTTCTATGATAGTGATCTTGCAAAATGGATGATCTCAATAGAGCTTAACATTGGTATCCAAGCCAAATGAGCACACGAACAATGACAATCAAAGGACACAAGTGAACATGCATGCGAACGACAAGTGAAGGACAAACTACGCGAAAGCCTTATTCACACTAGCCCCACAGATGTGTGAGACCAAGAGAGTTGAGCTCTCTCTCTCTTTCTCCCTCTACCATCCCTCTTGGATGGAACATAAAATGAGTGCCTAATACATTGGCCTATTTCTCCATTGCGAACTCCCTATGTGGGATAAACACATCGAAATTCGCCTGCTCTTGAAAATCTTATGACTCATGGACAAATAGATCAAAAGGAAGGTAAGATACTTTCAATTTTAGTTTTCTTGTCAAGTTGGAGAATCTATTTCATAATGATTTGGGAGAATTTGGAGAAAGAAATCATTTATACGTGTAATCCAAGTTGTGGAGATGGGGAAGGGTTAGACAAATAGATGGAGGGAGATTTTGGGGATGTGTTTATGATCTTGCAAAGTGATCCTCCCATCAAATTTTCCAATTTCACTTACCTTCGTCCACACCCTCATCTTCTCAAAGCCATAGCTTTATGCTTAAAGATCAGATTATAACAATCTTGGTCTTGATTCGAAGCTTGTTTTCCAAGCTTCGATTTACAAATCACGCATCATTTGCATGAGATTTGATAGGTCCAAAAATATTTGCAACTCTCCAACAAGAACTAATCGACTGCTCTTGAATCTCGTTTTGGAGCATTTGGTGTTCGATTTCACTTTTATCACTTGGAATGGCATCATGGACATGATGTACAAGTATTGGAGTACCTTTCCTGATTGACAAGGACTAGAGACAGCCTCAAAATTGTTCAATTTTGCTGCATTTTGACTTCGAGTGATTGGAAGCTTGTTTTGGAGACATTTTGATTGGTTTTTGGTACCAAGACCCTCCTCGGGCTAACCAACCAAATCAAAGCCTTATAACATCAAGGATCACTTGAATTCTGCTTTGGATAGCTTGGACAATATCAAAGAAGTGCTCTTGTGATATTTCTCTTCTGTTAGATAAAGTTTACTTCCATCTTCATTTAGCTCTCTAGCTTACACACTTGGGAAGGAGGTAAATATGGAAATTGAGGATCAAGGACGATCTGAATATACTTCCCCAACTAAAGTCCAAACTCTAGAGGGATATGACCAAAAGATGGGAGAGATCGAAAAAGAGGATTCTTACACTAAGCTCTACAATGTGTTTATGACTCAAAATTCAATGAGCTCAAAGAAGAAGCCCTTAGGATAGAGAGGTTATTGGTAGCATGACCTCTCTGATAGAGCAAATGAAGACTCAAATGGTCTCTTTAAAGACACAAGTTACCTCTTTCCTAGCTAGGAAGGAAAGAGAAATTACTACTCTTCATACATATAAAGAGGTTGGAAGGAGATTCTCCAACCTGGCAAACATATGGGAGAAAGCTCTAAGGAAACTCCCCTCTTAAAAGACAAGAAACCACCAACCTTTGCGGGAGATGACCGAGAAAGAAATAAGGATATAATCTACACTTTTTTGCAAAGCTTATAAGTAATGGATGAGTCTCAAGGAGGCAAACTCCATCCCTACCTCAATTTGAAACTCTTTTCTTGAAGGAGTTTCTTCCTAAGAATGAGGAAGAGAGGAATTGGGATGAGTGGGATAGGATCACACAGAGGGGTAGACCATTATCAATCTACATATCCCACTATAGAGAGATCATTTTGAAGCTTAAAAGACTTGGTGATTTCCAAAAGACTATGGCATTTGTAAGAGGATTAGTTACGCCCATAAAGAGAGAAGTAAGAAGGAATACCCCAAAAACATTTGAGGATATTATCAAATATGCACATTATATGGGGGCCATAATTATCCCCAATAGACTCCTCTTGAGAAGGATCAACCCCTCACACCGGTTAGTACTAAAAAATTCAAGAAAAAGATAGTAATGGGAAAAAACAAATTTTTCATAGAGAAACAAAGACCATAAGGGCCAAAATTACCAACAGAGCAATATGAGAGAGCCAAGAGAGAAAACATGTGCTTTTGATGTTTGTCTTTCAATCATGCACAATGGAATTATCCACTTTGTAAAGGGTAAGAGAAGAACTGAGGACCATGGATTAGTACAGCCTCTGGCAATAGCTAAAAAGTAATCCACCTTGTGCAAACACTTCTTATACATGCGAGCTCTAGCTACAAGGAAGTGAAAGTGATGCATGAAAATATAGAGCATATCTGTTTTTTGACTCAATCATTATGTTCACCTTATTTTGGAACACATGACTTGGTTAAGCTTCATGGTAGTGTTTGTGGGACCAACATGAGAGTCATGATAGATGAATCTACCATACATAATTTCATAAACTATGCTCTAGTCTAAAAAATTAATTCTCCAATAATCCAATGCACATAAATATATCGTATCTATGATGCAAGATGAGAATAGGAGGATATGGGATACTATGCAATCCAATTTTGAAGTCCATATGCAAGGATACACAAACCATGTGGACTTCCAAATAATATGCAAAGGACAAACCTTGTCTTAGCATGAGAGTGGTTTTGGGGATTAGGCAGCACACTTAAATGCAGCTATCAAAACAACACTCTTGAACTTGTGAAGAATGGAAGCAGTTTTTGTATTTAGGGGGAGGAGAGAGAGAGAGAGAGAGAGAGAGAGAGATGTACCTAGTGCACCTCTCATCTCAGTTATGTACTTCACCAAGCTTGATCTTATGTCAAGATATCATTATATTAGAATTAAAGCAACGGATGTCCCTAAAGTTGCTTTTAGGACTAGATATGGGCAATATGAGTTTTCAGTGATGCTGTTTGATCTCACCAATGCTCTCGCCACTTTCATGAAGTTCATGAATAGTGTTCTACAGCTAAATCTAGGGCAATTTGGAGTATATTTTTTGGATAATATTTTGATCTATAGTAGATCAAAGCCAGAACACTTAGAACACTTGAGGAAAGTATTCCAAGTGCTACGAGAAAATTCACTCTTTGCTAAGGAATCAAACTGTGAATTTTCCAAAACCGAGATTAGATACCTTGAGCATATAGTCTCCCAAGAAGAAATCTAGATGGATCCTGATAAAGTATGGGCTATTATAGAATGGCCATATCCCAAGAACTTGGAAGAGCTTCAAATCTTGCTAGGTTTATCAAGTTTCTATCAAAGATTCATTAAAAATTATGGCAAAATTGTTATCACAAACATGGAACAGCTTAAAGGCAAAGGAAAAACTATTCATTGGGAAGATACTTTGGAAAAGTTGGAGGTAGAAATTGCTACAACTCCACATTTACATATAGCAAATCCTAATAAACCCTTAGTGATTGAGGCTGACGAGAGTGATTTTGCTATAGGAGCGGTTTTAGTTCAGGGTGATCGACCAATCACTTTTCAGAGCAAGATGCTAGAACCAACTCGGAACAATTACTCCGTCTATGAGTTGTATGCAATTATCCATGCTTTGTAAAAAGTGACGTCATTATTTATACGGAGCCAAGGTTATGATAGTGTTTGATCAAGAGTGCATTAAGCGGCTCTCTAATCACACAAAGCTTAAAGGTCGTAAGGCCCACTCGGTAAAGATCCTGAGAGTTTGATTATGAGCTAAGGTATAGGAAGGGAAAGTTCAATGTGTTGCTGACTCTCTTAGCCACATACGTATGCTCAATGGATTGAGTTTTACTCATATCACTAGTGAGCTACTTCAATCCATTAAAGGTAAATGTAGACTTGACCCTACATATATTGAGATCTGGGAAGCAATAGATAAAGGGGATCCTTATATACACTTTCGATGAGGATGGAGTATCGACGAGTACTCAAGAAGTATTCAAGTGGTTTCAATTACAGTATCCATGACGGATATATAACAAGTGTGTGCCCCTAGAGATTTTCAAATGAGATAGCATATATTGCATGAGTGTCATGACACACCAAGTATGAGATACCCGCGAGTTAACAGGACTTATGGTATTGTTAAGAGGTAGTTTTACTTGCCTGGACTTCATAAGGACGTCCTAGAGTATGTGCTTAATTGCACTAAATGCCAAGTCAATAAAGCTAAGAGATTAAGGATACAAGGTCTACTTCACCCATTGGATATTCCCAATCGAAAGTGGGAGAGTATCTCCATGGATTTCATAGTGGGATTACCTGAGACAAAGAGGGAACCACTCAATCTGGGTACTCGTGTATAGGTTAACCAAATTGGCTAGATTTATTCCAATGTGTAGTATCGTGAAGACACCTTAGTTTCCGTGACAGTGACCTTGCAAAATGGATGGTCTCTCAAGAGCTCAACATATCATTACTCCAAAGTACTATGGTCATATCTATGCATCATTAGCAAGCTTAAGAAGCCTATTAGTGTGTCCTATTAGTGTGTCCAAGCAAAGGGAGGTCTAGAGCAAGTTTTTGCAAAGATCCTCTCGTCTCATCACCTCCTCACATACTTCACATGTAGAAGTGTTCACTAGTAGTCCAATTCCATAGCGTTTTCCATTCAGTTTGCTCCCTAGTCCTACAGCATTTCAAGTTGTAAATTTATTTAGAAATTGCTATGAATGTAGAGCATTTTCTCATCTTCCATCATCATAATCATTTTGGTTGAAACTTAGGCCTAGATCTACTCTAAGATGGCTTCCATAGATAACTATGAAACGATCCTCATTTATCATTCTCTTATGGGACTGCCCATATTCAATGGTGGGGCTTTGCTGAATTCATATATCCTTGTAGACACCTCATATCTATGACAATGGGACTACTCATATCCATCTGCTAAGAGTTTTTCGCCATTCAATCTCTCTATAGAAGATTGAGCTTAACCAACCATGTCATGCCTGTCCCTTTCCACCCGAGAAGACTGCCTATTTGCAAACACTTGCTCTTCAGAACTTGTACCTTGTTAACTACATAGAAATTCACTCATTGTTCCTAAATTTCTTTTTTTTTTTGGTAGTTATGGAAATGCGTCCCATTTTTCCACAAAGTCATGTAATCTCATGAGAGAGTTAATCAAGTTCCTCAATTTAATAATTGAGTTCCTCTGAGAATTGTCTTTTGTAGCCAAATGGAAGCAAACAATGGAATCGAATACTGATGTCCCCAAGGTTTTCAGCGATCTCATTGGCATTAGGCTTCCACATGTCCCACCCAAACAAAACATTCTATTCAAAGCTCCTCATTCATCTACCTCATCACTTGCCATAAAATAACATGGATAGCTTGATAATTTGTCCCAATACACTATCTTTAAGCCCCACTTCAAAGAGACCTTGCAAAGCTCTTGCATGACCTCTGTGGTAATGGGCACATGACCAGCCACTTGGAGCACAACTCACAGATGAAGAGCGCAGGTGGCATTCCAGAATTCGCTCAAGCGGATATTGCCCACACTTCCAGTGCTTAAAATAGGCTCCTTGCCAACAGTATCACTTAGAATCTCCTTGACAAATAACTATAACCTCTTGTACCCATCCTGCCAAACCCTAAGAATGACTTCTCCTGACATAATCATCATAAGGAAGGCTATCAGAGCATTCAACCTTGCCAAACAAGTAACGACTTGCACCGAAAAAAAATTGGAAATAAAAAATAAAAAATTCACCTTCACCTGCACAGATTTATAATAATTCACCACATCTGCGTTACACACGTACACACATAAATTGCAAGGTCCTCAAGATTCACTCTTGGTCATGACAGAGCTGCAAGCATTTGATGGGCATGAATGCTTCAAAAGAAAGGATTAGGTATAGGGAACAACTCAAAAGATAAAAAAGGATAAAAGAAGAAAAATCAAAATCTAAGAAAGATACAATGGAGATTTGTGTACTATTGGACTAATGATAATGTATTCTTTTTGGTTGGCCTTTGTCAACAGGCAACAGATTACTAACTCATGAAGGAAATGATTACCCAAAAAATCAGGACTGCATGCACGTCATATGCTATTTTACAGATGAGATGGAAAGACACAGACAGACAGACAAACAGAAATACAGACAAATTATTTTACAACAAGAATACAAGGGCCAAAGCACATGACAGTACCCTGAGAAACTTTACTGAAGGGCTGGACTTTGCTTATTAGTTATCATCATGCCACAAAAATTGTTGATAAGATTATGTCTCTGCTTTTGCTCCAAGAATAATGGGTGCATGAAAAAGTCCAAAAATTCAATAGCTCTGATCATCAGTGATCGGCCGACGCAAATGGTAGCGAAGGCAGTTGGTCAAAACCTGCAGGACAACATTAAGAGAAGCCTCATAAATGAATGAAGAGAAAAGGTTTAGTGCACTATGTACTGCTTCTCTGTACCTCAGCTAATGACTTGCTCAATGGCTGGCCATGGTAACTCACATGAAATTTGTCCTTTGCTACAAGCCCCTTCAGTTAGAAACAAAAAAAAAAATGTCATTCAAGCAAAAGCCTTTTTTTTCATTTGACCTAACTTTATATTAATCATTTTCTCTTGATAATGAGACAAATACTAAATATGGACCTCAGTGTCAATTTCAGCCGACTCCACATTGATGCTGATATCATTCATAATTTGAATAATTTCCATTAAAAGGCCGGGCTTATCTGCTGTTTGGATCGTCAATAGACTGCAGGCATAGCATAGCCACCAAGCTATAAGATACTCAAAATATGCACCATTCCTAGAGCTATATAACACAGCACACACATGACGAAGTCCAACAAACAGCCTCAAGGAATGTCCATAACACAATAAAAAGCAACCTACATAATGAAGCCAAAAACACGAGGGGGAGGGAAAAGGAAGCCTTATCTGAAGTTCTTAGCCCTAAATCAAACATTTTGCCAACCTTCCTAACAAAGACCAGAATACCTGAAGAGCTTAGCATTGGTAGTATGAACAGGAGAGGAAAAACCATCTGAATATTGCATGTGTACCCAATTTCCTGCTTAAGCTATTTGTCCATTCATCCTTTACAATAATTTGAAATGAGTTGCTGCACTTGCAGGTTTATAAACATACAATAATGTTGTATGATTGCAGTTCATGTATGCTGCACATCACTGATAAGCTTCATTTTCCGCAGTCCCCTAAGTGAAAAGAAGAGAAACAGAGGATGACAAAACACTTACAATCCCTATACATTAGCACTTACCGCTGCAAGGGTCTAATCAGAATTTGGAAACGAGAGACCCAAGATCACTCCCTCCTTTATGTGCTCTCTTTATCAATGACTTAGTCAAGATTTAAAATGTTATATCATGGTGATTTAATACGCAATCTGGATAAGAGAAAAGAAAGAAAGGACATGGAAGTGTCAAAGAGGAAGTGAAAAACTTTTT
>MU260056.1:1222500-1237500 GCA_020310875.1 Ceratopteris richardii
GAAAGCAAGAGTAGTTCAAAGGCTCCTCTAGTGTTGGTATATGCTAACTTGTGTGGTAAGATGTCTATACTCGTCTTGGCGGATCTTCCTACCTCGATGAATAAATCAAGAAGATATGGATATACTTTCTTCATGATAAGGCTTAAGCGTTTGGTAAGATTAAAAACAACCCACAACTCAAAATTGCATGTCTCCTAATATGACAATCATATAAGAACCCACAAGTGAAAATTGCATGTCCGCTAATACGACAATCATATATGCCAGAATGAATCCAAACAAACCCCAAATTCACCCTTAAATGGAAGTGCAACTATAAGCTCATTGTAGTCAACCAGAAGACAATATAGCATAAAGCTCCATCATGCATAATATCGACTCAATACTACGAGATACCCACTAAAGTCATTAGTGCCCAATAGTGGGTATAGACTAAGAATGAATACATGCTCACACACGCACCCCACAACATGCACACACCACAAGCATCATGCATGAACTCACAAGAAGCTCTATGAACTCAGTTTCTATCACTTCCCAAAATGATCGGCAAACTCATCCATAATGAAGCCTAGCACAAAATGCAAACAAAGGATAGGAAGAATTACAAAAAAGGGCTAGTATTCATCGAACTCAGACTTTAACCCAAAGAGTTATCAATATGGAGGAGGAATCTACCCTTCCTCGACAAGGTCCTAGGCAAGGAATTCATATCTCATTCATATCCTCTGCCCATCCCAATCTGGTGTCTCAGGTGCATTCAATTCGATGTGTGTAAGGTGTGTGAACTGAATGGCACGCGAGCATAAGATGCATTGTAATACATACATACATGTATTATATACAATTATTTATATATGCATCATTACACATAGGCATCATACATACATAGTATATACTATATACCATTATTTATACATTCACCATTCTTTTGACATGTCACATTATTCAATCAGTTTCATCATGTAATAGACTTTTGTTAGATCATGAATATAAACTTGAACGTTTAAACTTCAACATACCATTATCCATATAGAAAGACAAAACAAAATTCGACATTGGACAATTTGGACCATCATGCACATGGCACATCGGAGATATGGATATATGATCATGTCATACAAAATGTGGCAAAACTAAATGGACATAAGTATTGCCATCTTCCAACTTAGAATCGTGGGTTTTGAACACAATGAGCAACATAAAAATGTGAAATATGATACTCGAGTGCATGTGCTACAATGAGTGTATGCCTATGCAATAGGTCACTTTTCTTTATCTATGTTGCGAGAACGATCACATGAAAAAGAATTAGGTGAAGAACGTGAAATGTCTTCCCGGGTGATGACATTCCCATTGTCATCAGACTCTAGTTCCATTAGCAATCACAAAAACCTCCTCTATAGTAGACTCATCTTGATCGTTCAATGGTGCAGCATCACCTCTCTATTGAGGGTGCATTTTGCACATCCTACTTCCCACCAAAACTACACTAGGATATGGACAATCAACTTGGATCTTTTGCAAAGCATGTGAAAGTGCTCTAGTACCTCTTCAATCTATCACCTTGAGCTCTACAGACCATACGATAATTTCCTCTTCATTTCGTGCAAATCCCCCAACATGCTCGCCCAACAAAAAAGTCTCCTCAAATGCAATGGGAGAAACCTACAAAATTGATTCAAATCACACTTTTTAGCTTCAAGACTTATAACTTACTGTAATGAGACTCAGAGAATATTTCATAATTGTTTTGGATCCTTAAGAGTCCATCATTAGTATAGAACTGAAGATTGGTTTTGAGATATTGTACATGATGTAGTTGTGCAACACTGGGACAATCTCATAATCCAGTATGCACCAATGAGAATGGACTCCAATTACGCTCACAAGTGTTGGGGATGAAGGCCCCAGGGATTCTCTTTCTGTGTAGCAATTCTCTTTCTATATATTATGAACCTTCCAAGTGATACCTCTCTTCGACACCATTCCTTATATATTTTTATTATTTTAGGATCCCAAATGATTTTTATGACTTTTGGTCTTTCTCCTCGTGCAAGAGCTCACTCCCTTGGTGTTTGGACCAAACAAGCATCATCACGTAGCTCTTCATGGAGTCTTTCAACTGGTATCAAAGGAGAAGTTGTTGCAAATGTTTTCGACTTCAGCTAAGGCTAAATTGAAAGAATTTTGTTATGTTTTGAAGATTTTAAGCGTGAAAAACCTTCACATTTTACGATGGAAGTGTCTCGTTTGAAAGACTACTTCAGTGCACTACAAAGTTGAAGCCATTTCTCAAGCTTTAAGAGAAATTTTTTACGAAAAACTTTAATTTCCAGGTTCAAATCTCCTTCCAGAGGTGTTTTTCAGCATCATACTTGCTGAAAATACATATTGAAGATCTTTGTTGCACCTGAACACTCTTACTTTGAGTGGAAGTGAATGTAAATCCCTATGAAACTCTATGTGCCGGAAATTAAATTATAGCAAGTGTTTTCTTTCCAAAAAGGTCAGATAATTGACCGCTAAAAACTGGAGCTTCTCATGATACAAGCTCCTAATTCAATATATGTATTTTTCTTGATATATGCTTATTGTTGCTAAAAACAACAAAATTTGTATAGTTTTTCGTGCATTTTTTTCCAAAAATTATACAATTATTAAGTTCTTAGTAAAATATCCAAATATATATTTTGTCTTTTCAAATTTTAGTGTGTGCAAATATGACCTCTGCCTCCTCGATGCCGAAAATCTCTTTGAAATCAAGACATTTGAAGGGAATGGTTTTGATTTGTGGAAAGGAAGAATGCTTGGAATTCTCTTTCTTAAAGAGTGTGAAGAAGCCCTCACCCGATGAAGCAAGAACACACAGTTGAAGCAATGTGGACCATTTTGAGTAAAAAGGTCATTTTGAGCAATGTGGTTATCTTTGAAAAGATTTTGATGGATGTAAAGGATCTTGCTATTGTATATGATGTATGGGAGAAGCTAAGTGCTACATATAAGAATACAAGCTTGTAAATCAAGTGCATTTGATGCAAAAACTAGTGAGTATGCAGTTTGATGAAAAAAATATTGCAGCGCACTTATCTCTTTTCACAGGTACCCTCTCTTAGTTGCAGAATTTTACTTGCTTTTGATAATAAGCTGAAAGCTATCTTTTTGTTGATGACTCTATTTGAATCATGGAAGACATTGGTTGTCTCACTTTCTGATAATCCCAATCTTACCTTTGATGGTGTTAGGGGTTCTATTGTCAATGAAGCAAGTGGAGTGGGAGCTGGTTCAGCAAACATGGCCAAAGGTAGAACAAAGAATAAAGGTGGGAATGCACTTAGAAACAGAGCAAAAGCAGAGGCAAAGATGATGTGACTTGAAACCAATGTGGTAGAAAAGATCACAAGAAGCTAGATTGCCGGTATTACGATGCAGAGCTACAAGAAAAAAGGAACACAAGTGACAAAAAGAAAAAAGACACTAAGAATGAGGCACAAGACAACTCCAAGGACAAAGAAAGGGAAAGGCCACAAGCAAGTGATTCAAATGGACCTGATTTACATGATGAGATAAAAATTGATTATAGTAAGCAAAAACCTTCTTTCAAGTATGTCAATTGTAATCATGCACTTCGCAATTCAATGCTATAGGTCATGCACCACATCAAATAATAACTGAAAACTATCAACCCTCTGTCTATATGCTAGTGGATCCCTCTATGGAGCATCAGAGTTATCTATTAAAAGAAGTATTAAACCAGTTTCAAGTGTATGGATTACAAATGAGAGGTTCGCCCCATGGACAAAGCAACAAACCTATTCTTATCTCACTTTTGCATTGATGCATCTTTTATCATCTTTCTAGCTCTTGCACATATTTGATGAGGAACAAGTTAATAGGCATAAATTCACAAACAGAGCAAATGTGTATTCCATGCTATGTATGTGCTCTGAAGGACAGATGAAATTGAACATATATCAAACCTCCTCGTTGGCCCGTCATCAACAATTTGTATGCTGGTTGCTATGTCCACATCAATCTGCACATCCCACAGTAATATGATATTTTTGGAAATGAAAAACTCTGAACATTGCAAATGTGATTACAAAGAAAAGGAAAGTAGCTTGTCAGCAACCTTTTTGCTTGGTGCTTTGATGCCCCAGGCTTCTCCAATTGCAAGCCGCTCACTTGATTCCTGCAATAATCATATGATAGAAGGCTTGAAACTATCTATGGGAAATGTAGATGTTGTGAATCTATCAGTGTGGCATAAATCATTATACATAAAATAAATCATTTTTATATATCTCAGATTCTTCCAAACTTATGAACTGAAGATATTAAACACAGACACTGAAACATAAGAGAAAACAAAACCGAAAGCAAGAGAATGCACAGAAAATATGATCCTTTTTTTCATGAAATATATAAAACATGCAAATAAATAATTTTCATTAAAACTCGCTGCATTATCTCAATTTCCATCCTAAACCTTCACTAACATTATGCATACAGATCAAAAATTTCATCACAAACAGCAAGTTCTAGCATTTAGGATTCCCACAAACAAATGGCAAAAATATGAATATTCAAATATACCATATTTGCTGGCACGCACCAGTTATTTGATCATCTTCAAGTTTCAAGCATTCAGAAATCCCTTTATGAACACCAATAAATTCTCAAAAGCAAATGGCCCTCCAAACATACACACTTGGTTTCAAGATTCAAAAGATTATCCTATGCTGACAGGACTATAGTGTATATCTGTTAGCCTCAGATACTGCTAAAGAGAGTTTTGCTATTTTTATTCTCAACATTCTCTTACCTTTCTTGTTTATTGATGAAAGTATGCTCTATTATACCTTCATGAGTTCAGATTTATCTGAACTTGCTGAAGCCTAGAAATAATAAACACAAACACAAATACATAAGAAAATTTAACAAAATCGACAAGAGATTGCACATCAAATAATATGAGGATAAACTATGGGAAATAATACAATTAAGAAAGTTAAATCGAAATAAATAAAAAGAAAATAAATAAATGATCCAAAAAGAAAATATGATAATTTTCTTTATATAAAATAGATCAAAAATTTCAAACGAGAATTAAAAATATTTTATTATCAAAAGATTTGCAATAAAAATAATGATAATGATAAGCTTAAGTAAAAGGAAAATAGAAACAAAATTTATAATTATTTCTTTTTTTTAAATCATCTTCGTAAGTGACATTTTAAAGTCTATATGTGCATCTACAAGAGACGTGCTTCAATTTCGGCACAAATCTCTCTCTACTTTCGCTCTCTACACAAAAGTCTATCCTTTTGGTCATTGTGCCAAGAGGTGGTTCCATCTCGTAGCTCTCTATAGCCTCTTTCAACTTGTATTAGAACTTCAAGGTTTTCTATCACAACAAATTTGTTGCAAATGTAAGCGTTTCCTAGCCCGTAATAGAACTGAAGTGAAATTTTAGGTTTTCAAAAACTTAAATGGTGAAAAACTTTCATTTCCAGGTCTCAAACCTTCTCTTACACGTGTTTTTCGACCTTATACTAGCAGAAATCATAGGTTGGAGTTCATTATTCCAGCTCAACAGTCTTATTTTGAGTGGGGGTGCATGTAAAATCATTGTGGGAAATTTTTATTTGCTGGAAATTGAATTACTACAGTAGGTCATTTTTGTTTAAGAAGTCCAAATTTCGAGTCAATGCCCTAAATTTCAGGCTTTTGCAGAATTTAGCTCCCATAAGTATCTTTTTTGCTTTATGTGTGCTATTTGTTGCGAAAATAAAAGAAATTACTGTAATTTTGGTAGCTCAAAATTTTTTTTTTGGGTGGAAATTTTCAGAGTTGTGCATTCACTTGGATCACTTTGTGCCTAGACTCTTTTTCCCTCTTTGATAGCTGAAACACTTGAAATGAAAGCTTTTTCTTTAGAAGTGAAGAGCCTTTTTGAGATTAAAAGGTTTGAAGGGCATGGTTTGAACATTGACCTATGGAACGAGAAAATGCAAACATCCTTGTCCTTGAGGATTGTGGTGATGCCATAGAAGAAGCTAAGCCTAAAGATATGAGAAAAGAAGAATGCATAACCATGAACAAGAAAGCCATCACATATATGATGACGGCTTTTTCAAATGAGATTTTAGTGGACTTGAAGGGATGGACCATCACTTATGAAGGATGGGAGAAATTGAAGGCCACTTATCAGAATACCATGCCATTAGGATGGCTCTTGAGTTAAATGGTGTTGGTGAAAAAAAAAGGGATGCATGTAGAAATGACTAGAACCATGTATTGAACATGAAACTCTCATATAGTTATTGGTCTAATGTGCTTATGTGTGCTAATCACATCAGAAACATGGCTCTTATTAAACTTAAGTCAGAAACACATATGAGAAATATAATGATACAAAACCTTATATTAATTATTTGAAAGTTTTTAGATGTCTTGCATACATGCATGTGCCTAGTGAATTGAGAGAAAAACTTGATAAAAAAGCATTGAAATGCATGTTTGTTGTCTATGATAGCAAAGGGTATGGACTTGTTGATTTTAAGATCGAAAAAACATATATAAGTAGAGATGTGTTTTTTCTTGAAGATAAGTCTTTTGATGATGATGTGAAAGTTTGTTTTGAACTTTTTAGTGAAAACCTTCCTTCAATTGCGAATGGCAAAGAGATTGTGAGAAGTGAAACATATGTACCACCATCCTCACTAGCTCATTGTCCCCATCCATCACCTTCTAGTTCTAGGATCATCATTGAGCTTCTAACCTTGGGAATTATGTGAACATCCTTCAGATAAAAACCCAATGTTTGAGTTAAAGAGGATATATAAAATTGAAAGAAATGAAGATGGTTCCATTAATAGGTACAAAGCATGGCTAATAGTCAAAGGTTTTGCACAAAAGACATTTGCACAAACATCTCGAATGAATGCAGTTCGATGTGTGGATAGCATTGCTTCATATTATAATTGGAAGATTCATCAACTTGACCTTAAAACAACTTTCTTGAATGATGATTTACATGAAGTGGACATTAATCAACCTCTAGGTTTTATAGAAAAAAGGAAAAAAACACTTGGTTCGCAAATTTAGCAAAGCATTGTATGGGCTCAAACAAGCTCCTAGAGCTTGGTATGAGAAATTCCATTCATATCTAATCAAGGAAGGATTAAAAAACAATCCAATGACATCAACACTTTATGTGAAGGTAATTGATGATGATATACTTATTGTAATCATATACGTAGATGACATCTTATTAACATGTCCCGATGAAGAGAAGATTGACAAGTTGAAAAGGATTTGAAAAATTTTGGTCTGTTTGACATGGGCTTATTGCATTATTATTTAGACATTCAATTTTCTCAAGATGCTCAAAAGAAATAAATTGAAAATTTCTTGAAACATTTGGCATGCAAGATTGTTAAGAAATTTCTATACCTATGGGACCAAATCGCTTGGTAGTACATTATATAGTTAAGCTTTTCGTAGCTTGATCTATATATGTAGTACCACACCTGATATTCAGTATTCAATATCACAAGTAGATTCATGCATAAATCATTTATGATGCATTGTAAAGCAATAAAGAGAATTTTCAAATATTTAAAGAAGACAAATAATTATGTGACAGAAGATTTCGTACTTGAATTTCCAAGGAAAGAAAACAATTTTAAATTGATAGGATATGTAGATTTTGCTTGGGAAGGAGATTTTAACGATAAGAAATCTACAACACATATTTGCCTCTTTCTTGGTGATTCACTCATATCAGGTTTAAGTAAGAAACAAAATACAATGGCTACTTCAACTTGTGAAGCAAAGTCTAGATCAACTTATATTGCATCTATAGAATGTATTTGGATATAATAACTTTTTCAAGACTTACATTTTGAAGCTTCTCTATCGACATGTATATTCACATATAGACAAAGTGCGATTGCAATGGTTATGAATCCAATGTTCCGTTCTAGAACAAAGCATATTGAGATTCATTACCACTACTTAGGAGAAAGGAATTGAATATCAATACATTCCAACTCAAGATTATGTTGTAGACATTCTTATCAAAGCTCTACCAAGAGACAAATTTGAGCAACTAATAAAGGAATTGAAGATCAAAACCCCAAACAAGTGAAATTTAGGGGGTGAATTGTAGAAAAATTCAACTTGTATATATTTGAACATTCAATTTTCGTTTTTATATGTCATTTTCTCTCTTTTTTGGTATGTTAGGAAAATAGTCAAAATTGATCGAAAAATGGTCTAAATTTTTATCTCACCATCTCATTGTCATGGAGACATGGATGTACGATTTCCATGAAGATTTCATATTATTCACCATACCTTATGACTTGGTCAAAATTTGGAGAATCTAATATGACCATCGTGTCCGGAGAGTGCCGAAACCCTAAGAACAATTGTTGACTTCGTTGATTCTGACGTTGAAAGGTCCTATTCCAAGTTGATGACATCATCGATGATATCATCAATTTGTAACCGCCCTTCAACACCTATATAAGGAGGGCTTGGCTACTCATATCCTCAATCTCGACATTGACAATCTTGGGAGCTCAAGGAGTCTTGATCTCCAAGCAATTACTTTCTATGTTCCAGCTTTAGGTTTTGTCTTTCTCCTTGTTCTAGTCCTGCCTAATCTAGTTTTGGACATCTAGTCTTGTCCTCTTGTAATCTTGTAGCATGAGATCTTGTCTATTTATTCCTTATTTCTATTTCATCTCCCTCAAAGAAGTTCTTGTAATCCAAATATCTTGTTTCATACCTGGGGTTGTGGGATCCCTTCTATCCCTTTTAGTCCAATTGTCGATCCCTATTAGTCTCGGATTGTGGGACTTCTTGTAATATTTCCCTACGTGGGTGATCTTGTAATCAAAAGTTAGTTCTAAAGACTTGTCCAGCTTAGTTAGAGGGCATAATCTAGTGCTCCCCTGACACTCATAGTACTCAAAAAGAGTTATCTATCCATATATAGATTTCAACCATCCAGATTGATTTGGACCCTCAAAAGTCAAACCCTAGTTTTTGGTCCAAATTGAAAATCACATTAATTTGGCTTGAAAAATGACACTTATCAAAATCCTATTAAATCAATGAGATTTGATCCAAGGGTGATAAAACACGACACATGGCTCTAAAGGTAGGTAATTAACCCAAAAGTAGGTTTTTTGAAAATTGCGACGAGAATTCTGTCATACATCGCGAAAAGCAATTTTTTAGGTTTTTTGCCTTTAATTTGACATGTCTATACAACAAGGACCTATGTGCAACTCATAATCAACAATTTACAAACTTCGAAGGAGCTTATGAACCGCTTGGAGCAGATATCTTTGGTATATGTGATGGTATTCTTCATCACACATGGAGTAGGAGGTGTTTTGAAGTTGAGGAAAGCTTCTTCTTCATTAGCCTCTTCATCAACAACCTTGGGTGACTCTCTTTGACTAGTATGAGTTGTGTAAGATAGAGTTTTGCTTCTTTATGTATTCTCTTGCACATACATTTTCTTGTAGCACTTTTAGTTAATTGGAGTCTTTATCAATTTTCAGCTATATCTCTCTTGTACTTTGTGTACTTTGTGTGCTCTCTTAGTGTGTACTTTTGTTCTTTTGAGTTCAAGCAAAAATAAATCCAGGCATCTCTAGTTTAGTATCGTAGGATAATGGATGGTCGTCCAAACCCCTCTTTGAATGGACAATGGAAATTGCTCTATGTCTCATAATGTCTTGGGCAATGACATATGCAATGAAGGGTTTGTCTCAGGTTCTTTGTGACATATCTTGCATATCTTGTGCTCCATGGGAACCTTGTATCTACTAGTCTCGGTCTCCAACATGTATGCCTCTTACCATTGATACATCTTGCTTCCATATGATAAATGTGTATCCAAATATCTAGGCTTGATTACAAAAGCATCCATCATGATGTGGAGGAGATGCTATATGTAGAAATCTATTTTTGTCCCTAGCTCCTCTGTGTGTGTATATGTGTATGTGTGCGAGCACGTGTGTGTTATATTGTTTATTTATTATTTATCTTTTATTTTTTACTTTTTACTATAGAAAGCATTACCATGAGTGAGTTTGCCTTTCATGTCTAGAAGTGATAAAAACTTAGCTTTAATAAAAGTACTCTTTCAGATAGAGCTTGCACCTACTCTAGGGCATCAATGACATGCGTAGGGATGTTATAGCTCCTTTTCCAAGCTATGTATGATAAAGTTTGAAATTTGATACTTCTTGTTTTGGATAAACCTAGAAGTAGTGAGGTGACCTCAGTTTCATTAAACTGAGTGATTTTGATCACTCGATTAGGTTGTGATTCGTGAATAGACCTAAGTGACCATAAGTCACTAAAAACATATAAAAGCCTATATTGCCATAAAAAATCGGTAAAAAATATTGAAAAAAAAGTTGTATGGATAGCTCTTGATGAGAGCTATCAGTTGGAAATGCAAAAATGTGCATAGGGAGACTCTTTGGAGTCTTGATCTCCAGCACATAGGTGCAAACAAACCAACGTACACATTGGAAGCTTAATCTCTCTAAAACAAACTTGATTGTAGACTACCTTCCAAACTTGTGGCAAACTCACAAAACAACAATAATCATCTCACCTCCCCCTATGAAGATGCTCTTGATGGGCTTGGCACTAAGTATGCTCCAAATCTCATGCAAAACATACACAACATGCCTATAGCCCTGGATGCATAAGTGATCACTTGAGGCTAATTTGTTCTCATTAAAACAAACCTCCTCATAAATGCCACCTATCATATGTGGAAATCTCAAAAGGAAATAAGCTCAAGGTAGAAAGGCCTCGACACTCAACATGCAATCAAGGTCAATCACAATATCTCGTGTGCAATGTGCAAGGTTCGATGTGTACAAGGTTGGAGTATATGGTAAGGTTTAAAAGATTTAAGATATGCCACATTCTTTCCAGCACTAAATATGATGTGTAAAATGTGTTTGATTGTTGAGAACTGTTGGAGTATTCATCATCATAATCTTCATTAGAAAGTTTTTTAGCCATTAGCTCATTGTACTTAACCTCTACTTTGAGAATCATTGTACATGTAATTTTTGAATCATTTCGTGGTATATTTTCAGCTGAAATTCCATATTTATAAAAATCTAACAGTTCGGTACAACAGAAAGCTACCTTAACTTTTATAATTCAATTCAGCTCGATCATCTCAAGTCTCTTCAATCATTCTCTATTTAGTTTAGGTCAGGTAATCTGAATTCCATTTATTAAGCCATCATAGTTCAATCATTTCAATTGTCCTTAATTAAAACATTGTAGTTTCATATCGTTATACTTTCTCAAATAATCATTGCATCTCAATTATTCTCATCTTCATGTTCATCTCAATTGTTTTACTTAGACTTTGTATCCAACTTTCCTATTTCAATTCATTTCTTTGTATTGATCATGGCTTCTTTGGGTATAAAGATAACAGAGAAATTCAAAGCTAACAAATTTCATACTTGGAAAACCAAAATTAAGTACCTTCTCATGAATCAAAATTTATGAGGGGTGATCAAGAATCAAGTAGAATGGATCAATTCAAAAGAAGGATCATCTTCTTTTGAAGGAGGTACTTTTGATGGAGTTGCTACTTCTAGATAAGGACACAACAATTAGTGGAGTTGCTACTTCTAGAGAAGGACAACAACCAATGGCTAAGCAAGATAAACATGCTTTATCTATCATATGTCTTAGCCTAAGTGATGAATATATTCATCACATTAATTCATCCAATTGCAAACGTAATATCTCCAACTCAAACATGGATTGAACTTGATGCAATCTTTGGTGCTAGATATAAACAATAAATTATCTTCTTTTATCAATTATAAATGTCAAGAGAGGATGCGCTCTCAAAGCATCTCAACAAGTTCAATAACCGCATGGCTCAATTAGCTTTAGTAAATGTACCTATATGGGAAGATATAGCTATGGCAAAAAAACTACCATCTTCATATAATGATATTGTGACAACGTTCCACACTCTTCCCAATACAACATTAGAAGAAATCATTACTATAATCAAAAAGGAGAAGATGTAGAAGATTCAAAGGAATCCAAATTTAAGTGAATGCGCTTTTGCAATATTTAGTTATAATAAGTATATATAAAAAGAAACACATAAGTGTTGTGTAAAATAAACAAGATGAGTCTCAATAAGTTTTAAAGTTCATCCATGTAAAATATGTGGAGATATAAATCATAGAGAAAAGTTTTCTTGAAAAGCTCACAAACAAGATGCAAATATTACAAGTGAAGGAATAGATTCAGCACCACAAGCTAATGATAGTGAAGATAAAGAGTTCCTATATTAGGTCTTATTGTACTATTGGTTAGTCTCCATATGAGAAAAGAAAGATCATTTCATTCAATGATTTTTTATTATTTCTTCTAGTTCGTGTTAAGGAGAGGAATCATTGAAAATTATTGGAGTATTCATCACCATAATATATGTTTAACAGACTATTCCAGAAGAATGTATGACATTTTGCCCAACTAAAATTTTGAAAACCTTGGTTTGTGAATTGATTGAGCCCAAGAGTTTCTCCCTGAAATTTGAGGGGGAGGGGGAGGGAACATAACTATGACTCGTGATCATTTTGGATGCATATGACATCAAATCAGAGGTTTATAGAACAAATTCTCTAAATATGTTCAGTAGTCAAGATTTCCAAAAACAACGTATGATATTTTCCCCACGAGAATCTGGAAACCTTGGTTCGTGAACTGATTATGCACAAACAAACAAGCATACATTTGAGTTCAACTTTAAGAGTAAAAAATTAGAAATAGAATAAAAATTTAGAAATTACAATAGAAATAAAAATTCAACAAAAAACAGTGACATCATTATGATCACTTTGGATGCATACAGCATTGAACCAGAAGCTTACAGGATGATATTTCAGAAGGTTTTCAAGTATAGTCAACCGTATTTTCTCCAATACCTCTGGAACCTCTATCTTCCGCCCTGTATCACTGTAGAAGCACAATCAATGAAAATGAAGAAATATGAGCAAAACTTTGTTTGATCAACAATCAGAACAAGAACCTTTCTCTTGCATTATAGAGATCCTAGGATCAAAATATGTGTGAGACATGATGAATCTGTCATTATCATTTTAGATAATACTTATTGCACTAATAAGTTACTTAACAGCACTAGCAGGGAATCCAATGGGTGTTTTATACACTCAAGATACATGCAGCGAACATTTGATCAGATTGTGATCAACTCAAACATCCAATAACCTATAGCAGACATCTGAAATTTCACTGTTCCTTATCTATGAAGATGGAACTCAGTAACCAGAAGTATCTGTTTCTCGTGACATTACAGAAAAATCGGAGAGTCTGTATTGAATGCATATAAACAATCACGATTGGGTCTTTTGATAAATACGTAATTTCTTCATCAGCATATATGCATATCCGCTAATGCTCAACAAGGTCGCGGGCTACGGCTAATAATTTCCAGTACATGATAATCTCTATCTGCCCACATGGTAGAAACAGAATGTCAACAAAATGGCAGAGGCCTAAGAGAGCAACAACAAGACATATTTTACAAGTGAAATAACACTAATCAAGACAGAGCTAGTAAATCTACAATTTAGCAGAGAAAATGTAAAATCCCTTCAATATCCTAACTATTATAAGTTTGAAATCAGATATATTGATCTTAACACATCCTTATGACAAGGATAAGAACAAAATCAATGTAGCTGATCCAGTGCATGCAGTTCCAAGATGAGTGATGTAATATTAGGACAACAATCCAGTAGGTCTTTTTCCTGTCTTAATCACTCCTGATCAGGTGCATGACATTTCAAAGTGAGCACAAGGACAGACTACTCACATCAGATCAATATGAAAACCAAAACAAACATGCAAAGCAAAATTAGTAGCATAAATAACTGAGGGTCTTTGCAAAAGAATTGAGACCAAGCACTGAAACAATAACAGCAGATCACAAACTTACGCTTTGGTTATGAAAAATTTCGTCTTTATAACTGAGTCAGAAGTTGTCACACTCCCCTTCACAACATCTAGGTTTAAATCTTTAAGCGCCTGCATCTGTACACAGCATATGGTCCTAAAGTTAAAAACCCTTAAAACATGTCCACATAAACAAAACGACTAGCATTCCATTCTGAAATGCACAAAAGACAACAAACACAAGCAGTACAAACTGTATCAAGCAGAGCTCCAAGCCGATCTCCAAAGCTCACTTCAACCACTGTTGCATTTGGATCTGAATCCTGATCGATCAAAATTATCGGAGTGGGTATAGAATCTTCTGATTCACCCATCGCACAACAAGCTAGCCTGTTGTCACAGAATGAAAATCTGAGCTCATGTAAAGGCCAGTTATCTTTTGAAGATCAAAGGAAAAAAATGGGTACGTGTCCAATCCCCCAAGTCTTACCAAACATAGCACATACGGATTGAAAAAACAACCTTTAAAAAAATCTCACAAAGGACCAAAAACCATATTAAACAAACAACAGAAATCTGTAAAGTCTTAGTCTAAGACAAAGCATTGGAATGCCAGCTTTTCAGTTAGTTAAATATTGAAATTTGCATTTCACTACTCCTCCAAAAGATAAGCAAAAGAATGCACTGAGATGCTTTAAACTCCAGATTTCTCCTTTCAAATGGATCCATGAAAAATAAAACCTTGTTTAGGACCCACCAATTGTAAGCTGTCCACTGATTGTGACAGGCATAAAGTACATGTAACCTTGTTTGACTGCAGAGAGGATGCAGTATGCATAGCAGAGGCACAAATGTGCAAAGGGAAGAATACATGTAACAGTTGCCTAAGAGAAAGTCGGTGTGAGGTCATCGTGACAAAAAGCAAGTGGGAGATGGGCCCAGGCAAGCATGCAAAGGATTACTTCAGCTGATATAGAAAACCCACATACCTGA